>JAWQFJ010001028.1:42500-70000 GCA_034096865.1 Theodoxus fluviatilis | reverse complement strand
GAAAAGAAATATACATTACTATAATGGAAAATGTCTCATATGTTAGAAGTACCCCAATCATGGCTGCCTTTTTTCATACGTGAGATTTGTGACATATTTTCATCCATCATGCGCTAAGGTGGGTTGAAGGTGAAGGCGTTTCGGAACAAGAAGAAACTAGACTAGGTTTTTGCTTATTTATCAAGAGAAGACACGTGTGCCTAGGAAAAACAGCGACGAGCACGGTTTGCAAGAAACATTCATTAACTAAGCTGAGCATGACAATCTGCTATTTTTAAAGTTGTGTTACGGATTTGTGTTGTGTAGATGTCTTGGAAGGGTTTCGAGCGCCAGCAGTGTGTGGGTTCGACTCTAGAGGAGGGCGCTCTCCCTGTTTGAAAGCCGGCGCCAGCTGAACGCGAAAATAAGAGTTGGAGTCTAATGAGTAACCAACAGGAAACTAGTGGATTTTTTCTGGCCAATCAAGTCGGAGACTCACGAAACCAAGACGTAACTGGGAACCTGGCTGACTATAGTACAAATACACCCCTGTACGAGTACCTTGAAGCTGAAAACAAGAAGATTCCTGGTTAATAAAAAGAGAAGATTCCTGGTTCAAGAAACTGCGCGAGGGGAGGGGGGGGGGGGGGGCGCATGATGGTAGCAGGGCGCAGGTATGAGACAAGTCGTAGCTGCTTTCCACAACTTTAGTAACCCATGGTTACAGGAGCTGTTGGCTGGTCCGAGGTCCGATGATAATGGCCTGGACCAACCCAAGACCGTGGTGGCAGTGACCTCTCTAGACCGTGGTGGCAGTGGTCTCTGTCGTCTCGTGTGCCGTTCCCCCTTAACAAGGGAATGCACGGACCTCACGGGAGCCAGGGTGTAGATTTTTTCCCTGATCCTAACCCTGGTTCCAGGGTTCGTGCTTCCATTTGGCAGAAAAGAGAGATTACTTAATTTAACTCGCTTTGAAATTACTTCTTACAAATGTTGCCTCATTGAGCACAACACAGTCTATTGAATTAATCATATGCCGTTGCAAGTAGTTGTCTTACTTGAGGGGAAACATCAAATTTATTGTCAAAATGTTACAATTTACATGCCAGAGTGGGAGAACGGCTCACTAGCAAGGGGTCACGCTAATGTAAGTAGTGATGGACAGGGCAGCTGCACCAGCAATCAGACCACAGCAGAGGAGGGGTCCCAGAGCGGTCAGCTGGTCAGCTTGCCTTAGACAAAGGATGGGGAAGGGGGGTTGGAGAGAGGTCTGACACACAGAGAGATCTGACACACAGGATAGGGTGGTGGGAAGAGACAGAAGCATGGATAACTGAATAGAGGATGAACAGAGTAGATGTACAATACACTTGGTGATAGGTGCACCCTATCACTTATGCTTTACGGTTGTGATGCTTCAAAACCTGTACACGATATGTATTTAATTCATGTATTCTGATAATTTTGTCATTAAGTTTCGACTATGTGCATCTAATTGTGATGTTTTAAAATATGTGCATAAATTGTGTGTTACTATGACTATTACTATTATTATTACACCGACCCTCTTCTCCATCTACTTCAGCATGGTGCTCAATCAGGCAATGGACCCCCTTGATGATGGGGACGCGGTGCATGTCAAATACAGGCCAGATGGCAACCTGTTTGACCTCAGGCGCCTGAGAGCCCGCACCAAGACTACAAACCAGGCGATCAGAGATCTCCTCTTCGCAGACAATGCCGCCTAGGTCGCACATTCTGAGAGAGCCTTGCAACAAGTCACATCCTGCTTCGCAGAGGCTGCCCAGCTCTTCGGACTGGAAGTCAGCCTAAAGAAGGCGGAGGTCCTCCACCAACCTGCCCCCCGAGAAGCGTCTCACCCTCTTTACATCTACATTGGGGAGACCGAACTACGCTTTGTCAGCCGGTTCACGTACCTGGGCTGCACCATCACGGCAGATGAAAAGATAGACAAGGACGTCGTTAGCAGAATAGCCAAGGCCAGGAGACCCTTTGGCAGGTTGTATAAGAAAGTGTGGAGAAACAAACGCCTCAGAAAGGACACAAAAGTCAGTGTATACAGAGCCGTTGTCCTTACCACACTCCTGTATGCTCAAAATCTTGGGTCCTGTACCACCTGAGGCTCTTGGAACGCTTCCACCATTGCTGTATTCTACGATCCTGGAGATACACTGGAGCGACTAGATCACAAATGTGGAAGTTTTGGAACGGTCTCAACTCACCAGCATAGAGACCCTGCTTTTGAGATCTCAGCTGCGATGGGCAGGCCATGTTTCCAGAATGGAAAACCACCGCCTGCCCAAGGTAGCACTATTTGGTGAGCTTTCCACTGGTCGACGTGACAAAGGAGGCCCGAAAAAGAGATACAAAGACTCTCTCAAGAAAGACCTCATCTCCTGCAACATCGATCCCCGACAATGGACCTCCATCGCTGCTGACAGAGATGCCTGGCGCCACACCATCAATAAAGCCACCGCAGTGTTGGAGAGCTCCCGCAGGGACACACTAAAGGAGAAGCGCCAGAGGAGAAAAAACCGAGATGGGCGTCATGCTAGACCCTGGCCGGATCTTCCCCTGCGGCCGCTGTGGTCGGGCTTGCCGGTCCCGCATCGGCCTCTACAGTCACCAATGTGTCTGCGGTGGACGTGGACAGCAGCATCGACTCATCTTCGTTCGCGAAGCAATGCCATAGATAGACTATGACGGGGTGTTGGCCGCAATAAAGCAATCTCTCTCTCTCTCTCT
Source organism: Theodoxus fluviatilis (assembly GCA_034096865.1). Lineage (NCBI taxonomy): Eukaryota > Metazoa > Mollusca > Gastropoda > Cycloneritida > Neritidae > Theodoxus > Theodoxus fluviatilis. The sequence continues at coordinate 67,255 of JAWQFJ010001028.1, read as the reverse complement.
CTCTCTCTCTCTCTCTCTTTCTCTCTCTCTCTGTCTCTCTCTCATTCTCTCTCTCACTCTCTCTCTCTCTCTTTCTCTCTCTTTCTCTCTCTCTCTGTCTCTCTCTCATTCTCTCTCTCTCTCTCATTCTCTCTCTCTCTCTCTCTCTCTCTCTCTCTCTCTCTCTCTCACACACACACACACACACACACTTTGAGAAACTTTACCTAAGCTATTATGATATAAATGTTAGGTTGGAGAGTGCCATTGGTAGTACTTAAATAGATGACTCCATCACAATACATTTCACTCTTGACAACCCGGTTACGTTGGCTGAACTGAAGACAGCTCTTCACAATATAATGTTCCAGAAATTAGCATGGATAGACAAAATACCCTGTGAATGCTTCATATTCAGCTGCTATGAAACTGCACATATCCTGATCAAATTGTTTAATGTCTTTACTGATACGAACTACTACGTGACCTCTCGCGCTGAGGTCGTGACCTCTCGCGAGGCTAGAGGGAGGCTAAGAATGCACAATGGCCTAGGCGACAACATTTCTCTTTATGGTTGCAATTTCAAAATGAGATAACAACTAACTTCCAAAATGTCATGGATTGCTCCGTGGGTGCTACACTGACATTGCACAAATTTCATCAGAATCCGTTCTGAGCGGTTTGAGTATTTTGGCGAATAACGAACGAACGAACTGAGGAACTAACTAAACAACAGAAAAATCTAACTTCCTCAGCATGGGTCATATTACAGTCGTTGTTTGAGATCAATCCATCGCCGTGAAAATCAACCGACAACGCTCGCGCAGAACCCATGACTTGTTGCAGTCCAATATTGTGCTGTCATTACTCATTTATCTATGTACTGTATGTCCGCGTGTTCATTGCCACTACAATGCTCCCGCGTAGTCACAGTATTATTGAGGGCCTGTGTCAAGACTCAGATTTATTTTATCTAATTTGGGGCTCTTTTGGGTGGGAATTATTTCAGTAATTTTCTATTTGTAAAAATTGTCATGTCGCGTCTGCTACGCGATTCGTGGAGGCATAAATCTTTGACCATAATTGCTTTATTTGTGTGCGTTTATTTTAATTGTAGTGATTTGTAAAATTAAAAAAAAGAAGAAAAAGAATTGAGACCAAGAGCTGCAAACGTTAGCCCGATATGGTTTTTTTTAAAGGTTTTTATTTTAATTTGTGGTAATTTGTTTTGATTTAGTTCTCAGTTTTCTTTTCATTTAATGAGTGAGAGTTTTGTATTGCAATATATATATATATATAATATGTCTGTAATGAGTCAATTGTTTAATGTAAAATTCGGGTTGTGGAGCCTTCGTTCTTAAATGTGATTAGTGACTGAGGAAAATTTTTTACTTATTTATTTGCTTTTTATCTGTCGGTTGGTGATCGAGCACAGTAACACCAACACCAACCTTGACAACCTGTATTGTTACAGTTAAGTTTTCTGATCACAAAACCCCATTGTCTTGGAGTGTTGCTTCACCAGTAACATGTGGATGTTGTGCACTAAATTTCAAAGTGATGTAATTGCCAGACAGACTGGTCATGATAATGCTTAAATTCGATTATACCCTTCGTTTTAGTGACAGTTTTTAGGCAACGGATTAAGCACAGGAGCCAATGCCAAGCTCTTTGACCTCAACACGACCAGGACACCATGAGCCGACCTCAAGGGGGTCGAGACCAAGAGGGTTTCTGGTGTCTCCAGTCTGCAAAGTGTTAGAGACAAAATCATAGTCAACATCACTGAGTGCTGTCGCGAGGGCACGAGTAGCTGGGATAAATTGCCGCCGCAACTCCACCTAACACCATAGCATAATCAAGACAACATCTAGGTCCACCGTTCTCCTGACTTCTGCAGCTGATGAACAATTCCCCGTTTGTGTGGTGGAACCCATGACTGCAGTGCTCTTGGAGAGAGGCATTGGACATTCGAGCGCTCTGACAGGCCAAAAGAGCGACAATAAAGTGGCTATTTGAGCGCCAGCAAAACCCATCTGAGCGACAGAATTCTAACCCCTTCGAGCGAATACACCATGCATAAGACACGTGTGCCCAAATGAGGAGCTCTATTAGAACCCTTTGAATACAGAATTTCATATTTCTGAATAATTCATGATAAAATATGGCAAAACAATCTACATGCGCAGACCTTGTAAAACATTGCAACTAAAAATAGCAAATCAACATTTGTGCGTACATTTCGTCGAACACCGAGTTATTCACTCTAACTAAATTCATTCGCAAACATATTTTGCGGTGCAATATTTCCTCGTAGAAACAGTCGCGAATGCTATTCACTACAGTTGATTTCATTTGCAATTGTATTTCTGCAGCAATTCCACAGAAAAACAGCCGTGAATGTTAGAGCTCACATATCCTATTGAAGCCTAGAATTCTGTCGCTCAAATGGTTGACAGAGGTCGGTGATCCAAAAAACCTAGGTCGGCGCTCAAGCATCCGTATGGCTCTTAGGTCTCGCTTCAGTAGCTGTGTTGCGCGGCTCTCAGGGTGTGTTAAGGCGGCGCATGGAATGTTGTGGCGACAGCATGCGAAAGCCCGATGTGGTGTTGCCTATGATGTAATAATACCTACACTGATGCAGCTTGTTTTTGTGAGCCAAGCCAAACTGCTTGTATGGGTCTGCTTGATTTCTGAAGCCCAGGTAACCATAAGTTCGACGCGGTATATTGGATGTGCCCTTTTCGTTTTGTGAGGCAATTTGCGTGAATACAGTTGTAGAGAGGGGAAGGATGAACACACTTGGCGGGAGGCATTCGTCGCAAAGCGCACAGCAATAGAAAAATTCGTCAAATACTTCAGACACGAACCGGCCTCCGTGAATCAGAAAGATTGAAACACACGAAGAAACAACCGTTTGTCTCTGGATCTCGGAAACCGTTTAGCGGGACAAAACGTTATTTTTCAAGAAAATGTTCATCCGGGTTACAATAGGAATGGAGATTGTACAGTTATTATCAAATATCTGCTTGGCGTATAATATCAAAGTACTCGTATATCCCCAGGTATAGATATTTGTTAGATTTAGCAATATCCCGAACATAAATAATATTTTGAGACCACATTTTGGCAAATCTTTACTTTTAATTTTACTGTTCAAGTCTCTCTACTGTCAGTTAATGCATTGCAATAAAAATACATTGATCTTCGCATATGACAGTAGTGCATGATTGTTTTCCCCTGTACATAACTTACAACTACAATGATTCTAGTCCTTGCAATATTATCAAAAGTCACATCTGCATGAAAAATGTTTCATTTCAGAGCAGACACAATCAATTAAACATGGCGTTAGAAAAATCTTCTCTCTCGGGACGATTGGTGACAGTGCAAGAGAGAAAAATGCTTATGTTGGAAAAATGAAAAAGGTAGATTTCACCCATGCTATTATTTAATCATTCATTTACATGTTACGGGGATATTTAAAAACACAAGGCCCGAGTTAAATGAAATCCACTTTTTTATTATTTAAAAAGTCCCCTCCCACAACAAGAGTAAAAAGAAACAATTTTCTTTCAACAAAAGTAAAAAGAATTACAACCACTATAAAAATTTTAGTACATGTTCATCTAGGGGTAACATAATACACACGCTCAGCTTAATATATTATCTTGCCACTAAAACGAAACTCAAGAAACGACAAGAAATTAGAAAAAACGACACCGTTAGAATAATACACAGCTAAATAAAATATGATCGGTCAGCCACTTCTTAACATCCTCTCTACCAGTATAAAACACCTCGCTACTCACTCTCTCTTGTGCAGTGCCGTCCAGTTCCCCTCCCAGTGCCTCCCAGTCTCTCCCTATATAGTCTCGGTGACATCCACTTATCTAAACTACTACTCACTCTCTCTTGTACAGTGCCTCCCAGTCTCTCCCTATATAGTCTCGGTGACATCCACTTATCTAAACTACTACTCACTGACTCAAACTCACTCCCCTCTGGCTAAAATTCGCTCACATCAAACCAGCATGTTCGTAAAGGACATCTTTAAACTTTAAGAGTAACATTAAGTTTAGGAAAGCAATTACTTAACATTATGCTTTGATGGCTTTTCCCAGCGTTTACCCAAGAACTGTCTTGCCGACTTTTGTTTCTCAAACACGGTCAGATTTGTTGGTTACTTGATAAGTTCTCTAAAACAGACATGCCATGAAGATATCGAGCAAACTTACCTCGCCATTCTTTCAGACAGGTGACCGCCACCAGAACTTGCAGGAAAAGAATCGGTGAGTGCGCCATGACGAACAGAGAGGACCCAGTCTCCCCCTTCACATGGCAGCACGCAATCCACACAGTCTTCGGCCTCGCCTTGGCGGGGGTCTCGAAGAGTTTCTCTCTCTCAATCCTTTCCTTAGACAGTGGTCAGAGGAATGACTTAGATGGCTCGGAGATGTGCAAGCTGTCGTTTCTATCTCTCGTCTCCCCTCTGTCCGACAGCTGTCAACACCTTCAGCCTGGAGGAGGAAGGGCGGCCCCTTTCTTCCTCGCACTTCGCTACTCTCCTACTCAGCCAAAGTTACCAACTCTGATTCTTCAACTTGTCTCCTCGAATTCAACTCTGTTGCCTGTCCTGAGGATGACCAGCAAACTTGTCACCCAGGGCTCACCCTGATTCCTCCCTTTTTCGGACGGCGGCTTAGCCGCGAGAAGAGAAGGCGCTCTACCTTTAGTCGCCGCTCCTCCTGGCACCGGGGAAGCTTCCTGCCTTGGCTGAGCTGGGGGACGACTGCCGCTCCGCTGCGCGCCTTGCCGGGGAGCATCACGGGATGCTGTGACGGCGCGCCACTCATATCGTGTCACGTGACTGACGCATCCGGGAAGTCGACATAAGCTGGCAACTTTCCAGGAGGTGTGTGTGTGTGTGTGTGTAAGGGTGGGTGGGTGTGTTAGAAAGAGGGAGGGACGGGCGGAGGCAGACGGACGGGCGGGCGGGCGAGAGAGACAGAGTGAGAGACAGAGAGAGTGAGAGACAGAGAGAGTGAGAGTGAGAGACAGAGAGAGTGAGAGACAGAGAGAGTGAGAGACAAAGAGAGTGAGAGACAGAGAGAGTGAGAGACAGAGAGAGTGAGAGACAGAGAGAGTGAGAGACAGAGAGAGTGAGAGACAGAGCGAGAGAGTAAGAGACAGAGAGACAGAGAGTGAGCGACAGGGACAGAGAGTGAGAGACAGACCGACACATACACGCACGTACAAAACGGACACAGACGGAAACAAGAGGCGGACGCACAGACAGATAGGCAGACACAGAACAGACAGATAGGCAGAAAGATAATAGACAAATAACAGACAGACAGGCATACAAATAGGCAGACACATAACAGACAGATAGGCAGACACATAACAGACAGAGAGGCCGACAGATAACAGACAGGCATACAAATAGGCAGACACATAACAGACAGATAGGCAGACATATAACAGACAGAGGGGTAGACAGATAACAGACAGATAGGCAGACAGATAGGCAGACACAGAACAGACAGATAGGCAGAAAGATAATAGACAAATAACAGACAGACAGGCATACAAATAGGCAGACACATAACAGACAGAGAGGTAGACAGATAACAGACAGAGAGACAGACAGATAACAGACAGACAGGAATACAAATAGGCAGACACATAACAGACAGATAGGCAGACACATAACAGACAGATAGGCAGACAGATAACAGACAGAGAGGCAGACAGATAACAGACAGAGAGGCAGACAGATAACAGACAGAGAGGCAGACAGATAACAGACAGAGAGGCAGACAGATAACAGACAGAGAGGCAGACAGATAACAGACAGAGAGGCAGACAGATAACAGACAGAGAGGCAGACACATAACAGACAGAGAGGCAGACAGATAACAGACAGAGAGGCAGACAGATAACAGACAGAGAGGCAGACACATAACAGACAGAGAGGCAGACAGATAACAGACAGAGATGCAGACAGATAACAGACAGAGAGGCAGACAGATAACAGACAGAGAGTCAGACAGATAACAGACAGAGATGCAGACAGATAACAGACGAGCGCGAAGACGAGTAAGTTGAAGTAGACTACAGATAAGACTCGCAGAGGTATCCTCCGTTTGTACTGATGCATAATTTCATATCTTGTTTTAAAAATCGCCAATTATTTGCCCAAGTCGTGAAACAAAGTAATGAAAAGGTGAGAATATCTGTGTTGACTTTCAATGTTCCAAATTCTGTTTTGGTGTAACAATTTTTTTAATACAGGAAAGACATACATCCGTTGAGAAACATCTAGCTTTTGTCTTTGATTCTAGAAATACCGTGTTGTTTCCAGTCTGCTTGTTCACGTGACTTAACAATGTGCAATTGGTCGTCATGATATACATTGTTCCCCTGCTGCTCTAAAAAAAGAGATGAGAGGTCGGTGTCAGACGATATTCTAGGACAACAAGAGATGAGAGGTTGGTGTCAGACGATATTCTAGGACAACAAGAGATGAGAGGTCGGTGTCAGACTATATTCTAGGACAACAAGAGAAGGGTGACGAGTGAAGTCTGGCTATGCGAAGTTGCAGGGCAAGCTTTCGGAGAAGGAACTCCTTCTTCAGGCCTCGTGGTTTGTGACTGGCGTGAGTTTGGCTTTTAAAGGGGTCTTGAGGCGTTGCTCATCGTGAGCACCGTTGGAGCCACGTGCAGGGTCGTGCTGCACGTAAGCTGCTGCAGTGCAGTTGAATCTCTGGTTGAGCTTCTGCTCCACCACTCGACGATGGTGGAGGTCGCGCAGCTCGCCTCTGAGTACGCTCACCAGCCTGAGATGTAATTTTCGAATTATAAACTTAAAGATTTCGGCGGAACTCCTGTCAGTGCCTGAGTGCATAAAGGACTCTGCTCTCGCCGGTTTTTCCCAAGATATGGAAGCAAAAAATGTGGCATGAATAACTATTTACTCGTGTGTAGAGAATGGTGAAGGTAACAAAGCTGAAAAAGACGACTCTGTTCACTTGGGTCCCCGGCACTCTTTTTTCTGTCCTTGTATAGGAAACGTCGTTGGAGAGTGCCATCAAGGTGCCGTGTATAGTCCACACTGGGAGGCAACGGTTCTCAAGTTAAGACTGTGCACAAATAGAAGTCAGTGAATAAATCATTACATCTTCATTCTGCTGACTGCTGATCGATGTGTCCTCTACACGAAATAAGTGCCATCATGCATTCATAAACTCACAAATCGATCATGGCTCTCTTGCACCTGCCGATGTTGATCGTGTCGCTACATGGATGCTGTACGTCTATTGTCCCCGGGGATCTGCAAGAGCAGCAGCAGACCTGGCATTCCACTTCCCAGCTTGCACATGGTTCCAAGATTCCTGCTACAACGCCAAGCTACAGCTGAGAAACCTGGACCTGACCACGGCGTGACTTGTCACAAGACGCTGACAAAAAGTCTGTGTTTTACAATGCAACGCAATGACATACATGAAAGTCAAAACGATGTAACGCAATACAATACAACAAACACAACCCGACACAATACAAAAATCCGATATTTATCTTCAGAGGAAATTTATAAACGGATCATAAAAAGGAACGCACAGACGACATACTGAATAGACAACAAATACTACATACAAGTTATTACAAAATAACAAAATCAAACATATGTTCCACTGAGGAGATTCAGAGCTGCCGGGCATAACAGGATTGTGGAACTGTATTTTCCCCATCATTAGGCCGTAACAACCTTCTGCTTCGTTTGTTAAACCCGATGTAGAACTGATGTGGGTGAGAAGGGCAAAAGGAACAGGGTGAAGAGTAAACATATATAGTATTTAGACTTATTGCAGAGGAAACTTGACAAATGACTGAATCATGCAATCCCATGAAACAGCTCTTGGATATTCAATTCGACATTCACAGTCATTTGATAGCAAAGAAATGACTTTTGGGAATCCCATTTTCAACAAGGAGAGCGACATTCGCATATCCCAAAGCACCCTGACATACGTGGCCTCGCCACAGTTAGTTCTCTACGCTGCCATGCGGAATAAACAGCGGCGGAGGAAGTAAACCTGAAGAAGCATTGCAGTCACTTTAACAGAAAGACTGTAATTTACAGCCACAAGAGGCATCGTAGTAAGTTCACAGCCCATGACTGCAAAACGCCATCAGCTAACGATCAGCAAAATACATATTCATTACTCTGATGATCTGACGCACACTCCAAGTGATACATGACTGGTCATATGGTGTTCAATGACAGACACTACAGCACGTTGAATTTGGTAATTGAGTATTATTATGAGTGCAGGGCACGTGACATTACACTTTAATCAAATCTGTTCTCCCCGTGCTCACGAGGATTCATGCCCACTCGTATAGAGTTTCACAGGCACATTCCCATAAACGAACACGCCCTCATATGCTCACACACACTCACACACACACACACACACACACACACGTGAGCGCGCATTCGCACTCAGACACGTACACACACACACACACACACACACACACACACACACACACACATACACAGGTGAGCGCGCATTCGCACTCAGACACGTACACACACACACTCACACGCACACACACACACACACACACACACACACAGACACACACACACACACACACACTCACACACACACACACACACACTCACACACACCCCACACTCGTGAGCGGGCATTCGCATTCAGACACGTACACACACACACACACATACACACACACACATACACACACACACACACACACATACAATGGGAATACTCGCAATACAATGAGCACGGACACACTCAGGAATACAACAAACGGTCATGCAAACAAAGCGAGAGGAAAACACCCCCACGGTCCAAACTACGACTACCACCACATCGCGCGTCCCCAAGCCTTTGCACAAAGACATCTAGAAAAGACTGAACAGAGAGTAAGGGTGGGAAGTGTAGTTTTACGTAGCGACTCATTTCCCGCATTTGGGGCTCAACACATACATGTACATTATACACTTTACGCCTCATCACCGGGGCATTTGATCAATGTTCACCGGTACCTGACGACACACACAGTGACAGGCGGACAGGCGGGACGTATAGGCGGTGTACAAGCAACACTCCCTACCCCCCGGGGAGTATTCTAACCGGATGCTAGCTCACAGCTTCATGAAAGATTAATCACGCGATATTGTGCTAGCGTCGTCCTCACAGGTATATGGTTTTACTTCTGGGTGGATAGAGGCAATGTTTGTGAAGCACTTTACCCGAGGATGCAACTTGAAGATCTAGGCAGCTTCGGATGTCGGGCCAGTTTGCAATGAGCGATTGCAGGGGCTGCTCGGGCCCCCTGTGGATTGGGGGTAAGAAGAGACCCACCACAATTCGTAAGCTGCGAATAATTATGGAAATCGAGGCTTGACTTTTTCTTGATATGTCCATCTACAGTGATTCTCCTCCCCGTGGGTAAAGGGTACGTATATACCTACCCCGTCTCTATACGCGATTCATAAGAGGCGAATGACTAGGGACATCGTGACTTTACTTGCTTTTAGTCTAATCAGTTTGATTGATTTGTATTATTTATAGCCTTGTACGTATAGCCTACAAAGGTTGATAGGCCATAAAACTTACTCCCCCCAGCCTTCTTGTCCTCCATTTATCCATCCATCCTAACCACCGGGCAAGAGTCCCGGTACAATAGCCGGAATGTATAGGACATTCTCACTTCTGAAACGGAAATTCAGCCCGAGTTGTGTCCCTTTACTTCCACTAGTTCCGGTAGACTTGTAAAAATAAAAGCTCATGGGATGATCGCTAGATCGTGGCAAAAGGATGACATTAAAGCATGCAAAAATATTAATTAGATTAAAAACTATTCGAAAATAGTCATATTAGACTGTTTTCACGTATACTTTCTGCACAAAACTCACAGAAGATAAGTAAACAAACCTCACCGTACGTACTTAGCTTGCTAGCAGACGTACGCGCTCGAACCATAGTCACTACGCCAGCAGACGATCGAGCTAGTGTGATATAATGTTTCATGTAAAGCTCGAATGAGTAGCAGCAGATAACTGTTTAGTTCTGGCTTGAATTGACAATTTCGTTTCCCTGGTCTGGCGAGGACCGAAAATTCACTATCATCGAGTCGATCAACTTGCGCGCACTCGGCGTAATGTATGACTTCACGTAGTTCGGCTTGTGGAGATGATATTAACCGTAGAATTTAGTTGTGCGGGGTAGACCACCCGCCAAAAATTTTGAATAGTGCTTTTGATATCAATGTTTAGTAATTATTGTCGGATCAGATAGCGAAACGATCACAAGGAACTTAAACGAGCTTGGGAGCAGCGCTTACGTTTGATTCGGCAGCTGCAGTCGAACTCGATCGGTCAATCGATGTCTGACATCACAGTTTGAGATTTCAATAACTTCATGAAGTTGCAGTAGTTGCTTGTTTGCTGGAATACCATGTCGGATCCGATAGTGAAACGATCACTCGTGCATTGAGTTTTGATGCGAGACCACGACACTCCCCGCAGGTGTGTTTGGTTTGCGTTGTAAAGTTTGAGTACTAGCTGTAAGTGTAAAAATGGCCAGTTATTAATATAATCGGTGATTTTAGTTGTAATGAAACTTATTGTGTGTTTTAATGCCATTTTTTGTCATCATCGACTAGATCTTACAAGTTAGGCCTATACATTACGCCGTGCGGGCAAGTTGATCATTCGACTCGATGATAGTGAATGTTCGGTCCTCGCCAGACCAGGGAAACGAAATTGTCAATTCAAGCCAGAACTAAACAGTTATCTGCTGCTACTCCCCATATAAAAAAATTCTATAGAAATTTCTATAGAATTCTATAGAAATCTATAGAAATCTATAGAAATTTCTATAGAATTCTATAGAAACTTCTATAGAAATCTATAGAAATTTCTATAGAATTCTATAGAAACTTCTATAGAATGCTATAGATTTCTATAGAATTCTATAGATTTCTATAGAAATCTATAGAAATTTATATAGAAAATTTTTATATGGGTCATTCGAGCTTTACATGACACAGTACTGTTTCCACCCCCACATACATGTACTTTGAGCGATCTAGCAAATATCTAGTATTCAGTGCAGACGCTTCTAGAATCGACCGGAACTAGGTGGTTCTACCTAACGCGTTGTTTTTCGACAGAGAGCGCCGAGAATAACTCCTGCAGGGTACGTTAATGAGAATGTCCTATAGGGCCACAACGCTCCACCTTGCACTCCACGTGTTTGCAGCCAAGCACGACCGTTCTCCATGCATGGGGCACTGCCTGCACGATGTATCAGTGTCACGCAACACGCTGGCCCTTGCTTACTCGCCCAACGCCGAGACCCAGATTTGCACGGTGTGGTTTCCAATGAATGAATAAACAAGCGCCTCGCCTATCTCTCTCTCTCTCTCTCTCTCTCTCTCTCTCTCTCTCTCTCTCTCTCTATCTCTCTCTCTCTCTCTCTATCTCTCTCTCTCCCTCACTCTCTCTCCCTCACTCTCATCATATTTTCTCTCTATCTCACTCTCTCTCTTTCACTCTCATTCTCTCTCTCACTCATTATCTCTTATTGTATCTCTCATATCTCTCTCTCTCTCTCTCTCTCTCTCTCTCTCTGTCTCTCTGTCTCTCTCTCTCTCTTTCTCTCTCCCTCCCTCCCTTTCCTCGCGCGCGCGCGCGCGCGCGTGTGTGTGTGTGTGCTTTTGTGTGTGCGCGCATGCGTGCGTGCGTGCGTGCGTGCCTGCCCGTTTCTCTCTCTCTCTCTCTCTCTCTCTCTCTCTCTCTATATATATATATATATATATATATATATATATATACCCCCTACCTCTCCGTGTGTACGTGTGCGTGCTTGCGTGTGTGCCTGCCTGCCTGGCTATCTGTCTGTCTGTCTCTGTCTTTCTTTCGCTCTCTCTCTCTCTCTCTCTCTCTCTCTCTCTCTCACACGTCTCGAGGTGGCTTTCGTCGAGGACGGACGTATGGGTTAGAGCTCCGGACAGTGTGATTCGCTTATAGGGATAATCTGCTTTGAGTCAATGTTGACCCGTGTGTCAGTCGACATGAGGCTCTAAAAGAGAGGCAGTGAGTGAACTGAATATTTATTTTGCGTGTTTTGTGGGGATTTGGTAACTTGTTGTGGTTCACGCAACTTCAACTTGACTTTGAGCTGAGCTGTGTTCACGGCGAGCACCCCCGTAATGGGGAACGATACGTCCTCGTATCGGGCTCGCATTGGCCTGTTCTACTGTGCATCGCATCGGAAACGAAAATGCAAAGCAGACCGTCGTCGCTACACCGAAGGCAAGTTCGAACTTCATTTGGATGCCTCGATTGTTCTGATGTTCTACTTGTATGTGCAGCGCGTTACTCTCAGTGATTTTCTGTCATTGAACGCGCGTCGCGCAGGCCAAGGTAGGCTGCCGCGTGCCTATGCAAAATTCTGTCTGATGGGAGTCTCTCTGTACGCGTCACTGCTCTTCGCCTGTATAGTGAAACCGTGCCATACCCCCTGTGTCAGCTATGACTTTTCCCAACATTTGCTCCGGAGCGGTGACATATCCGAAAATCCGGGACCAGAAACTACTCAGGAAACACAGACAGACAAGGAATTGTATAGCTGTGACGTTGCTGATAGGCTAGAATCTCTCAGTATGCAAATGGTGCAGGGCAACGACAGACTGTCCAACATGATTTGTGACCGATTTGACAGTCTGCAAAACGAAATTGCCCACACCAAGTCATTTATGAAGTGGCTGGGAGATCAGCAAGAGCAACTGCAGGTCGCTTTACAGGAAACAGAAAGGAAAGCCCAGGCTCAGTATCAGCACCTGATCGGGTGGAGCGAGACTCTACAGGCCGAACAGATGGAGATAAAGGAAAGGCTGGGTCATGTGACTAGTGTTTGCATGGATGGTTTGAGTGAGGCGGAGACACATCGAGAGAATCTTGAGCAGCAGATCATCAAGAACAATGTTAGGCTATTTGGGGTTCCAGAACAAGATAGGGAAACCTATTGGGACTGCCTCCGTACTGTAGTGAGCCTATTGAAAGACACTGTTCCCGATGTAGACTGGCATGAGCGAGACGTCGTGCGTGTGCAGAGATTGGGCACACGAGACAGTCATCAGAGGTACCCTCGACCAATCCTCGTGTCTCTGGCTACGTGGTCAGACAAATTGGCACTCCTGCAGAAAGGCAGAGATAACCTCAGGTCCAAGGGAGTCAAAATTTCAGCAGAACTCACAAATAGACAGATGGGTGTGCTTCGCGACCTCAAGAGACAGGGCAAAGTGTGTTATTTCCGTGGCAATCAACTGTGCTATAGAGATAGCAAACCGCACGCCTCAACTACATCTTCACGAGCACATGCTGGAGCCGAGAGTATGCACTCCGGGCACGGTAGCTACACATCTACTGACTACAGCGATGCACAGTACGGGGAATTGGGAGGACATCATCAACCCACAACAAGATCTAGGGTGCAAAGAAACTCCTCCACTAAACGCACTGACCAGTCAGGGTTTTATCTCCCTCGTTTCTCCATGGACACAGGCAAGAGTAGAAACAGGGGTATCAATGAGATGAACCTAATAGCGGTCTCCAACACCGAACTGCGGCATGGTCATGATTCGGGCATGAGCGTCCTCAAGAATCCTCACTCTGAGTTAAACCAACTACGTTCCACGACAGAGACCCCCACGCTTAGGCGAAGTCAAGACCACACCGCGATGTTTACATGGAGCAGAGAAGCGGATGGCGCTAAACAGTCAACCACGACAACCCCAGGTGGATTTCCCCATGTACAGCCAGCCAATGAGAAACATGATGACGTCAGCAAACTCGTAACTGCCTCATCCAGTGACGGCTCAAGACGTGCTCACTCGGAGCATGCTGTGCGTGCTCAGCGCACCCTTCTCGACTGTTGGGCAATCACGAATACAACTCAGTCCAGCGCCACACAGGTAGAGAAACTGCAGGAGAAACTTTACGAAGAAGTCATCTGTGAGGAAGAGGGTGATGAGAACAGAGATCAACAGAAAGAAGATGAGGAAGAACGGATTGAGGATGAAGAAGAGGATGAAGAAGAAAGAGAAGAAGATGAAAGCCTCCCTGACGACGAATTCGACGACGCGAGGACCGAGATAGACAAATCCCAGCCCCCAAACTCCAGTGTCGAGGTAACAACTGTAGTGCGAGGCAGTGAAGAAAGGGTGTGGGATGGAAGACTCCGACACTCAGAGACAGTAGTGAAGCCTCGAGTCCCTTCACCCTCTCCGCCACCTCGAGTCCGAGGGAAGGACAGGGCGACTAGGAACTCCAACTCCACTACCTAGGGGGACGGCCAAGACCCAAGCTCTCACAGTCCTGGTTTGGAAGGTATCCGTACTGATCTCCTTGACTGTTTCAGACTGCTATCTTGGAATGTGGACGGTTTACTCTCTACATTCGATGACCCCGACTTTCTTCAGTATATAGAAACATTTTCCGTTGCTTGTCTGTATGAAACATTTTTGCAAAACATTGATTATTTAAATTGCTTGACATCATATGATAAATTTGTGGTGCCCGCACACAAGCTTTCGTCTAGAGGGAGAATGTCTGGGGGGCTTGTGTGTTTTGTTAAGAAGTCGGTATCATCTTTGTTTTATCATATTGAGTGTACTTATAAGAATATACTGGTTTTCAAAGTAGACAAAACCGTGTTTGGCTCCACGAAAAATGTACTCGTATTTTTTGCATATGTGCCCCCAGCTGGTTCCCCTTTTTATGATTTGATAGACGTAACTGATGGTATCCTGTATCTAGAAAGTTGTATTGCAGCTGTTAATGACAAATATCAGGATTGCTATATTTTGCTATGTGGAGACTTGAACGCTAGAACGTCATGTTATAATTCATGGGACAGTGATACACTAGGAGACATGAGATTAGGCAATGTAAATTCTGTGCGCGATTCTCAAGATGTCACACTGAATGAGTTTGGTCAATCTTTGTTGGCTTTGTGTACCGCATACGATCTTACTATTTTGAACGGCTTGTTTGGAGAGAATTCAGGAAAATTTACGTATGTATCTCACAATGGAAGTAGTGTGATAGATTATTGCATAGCGTCTGATGATCTTGTTGTACTATTTGATTCTCTACTTGTGGAGGAAACAGTTACTTCCCCTCATATGTGTCTTGAGCTCAACATTTCCCGAGGAAATACATGTTCAGTATATTCCAAAGAAACGAACTCCTTGCCAATTACTAAAATCGTCTGGAATACTAATCTCGCTCACCAATATACTCATAACCTCCAGATTTCCCTGTCAGAGTTGAATGATGGAGAAATAGATTTGGAAACTCCTCCGAAGGTAAATACACTCACTGTAACCCTGACAAGATGTCTCGTACAGGCGGCTGATTTTCTTAAGAGATCATTCTATCTCAGGCAGAACTCACCCTCGAGAGTTTGGTATGATAGGGAATGTTTAATTTCCAAGAAAAACGCCAGACGATATTTACGAAAGTTCTTGAGTACCAACGCAGATGAGGATAGAAGAGCATCTACCTATCAAAGAAATAAATACAAGCAATATGTTAGAGATAAAAAAGACACCTATAAATGGAGAGTGAGTAATTCCCTTGGTGCCAGTCTCAAAGACAGTACACATTTTTGGAGACAAGATAAAACTCTGGGTACAAAATGTCAAGTTTCTTGTGTAATTCCTCTGCAAATATTATACGAACATTTTAGGGGTGTCTTTTCTGAAGTATCATTTACTAATAGCAAGGATCTGGCAGAGGCAAAAATGAACCATCACCTGGATGACAGCAGTTTAAATTCATCTATTACAAGGGCCGAGATATCAAATGCCATAAGGCACCTAAAAGTTGGGTCATCTGCGGGTACTGATTACATTTTAGCTGAAATGTTAAAATCAGCTGAACAATTGATACTTCCATTGTTACTCCGTCTGTTTAATGCAATATTTGATCATGGCGTGTTTCCAGATGTTTGGTCTGAAGCAATTATTGTTCCGGTTCACAAACGAGGCCCAAACGACAACCCTGATAACTATAGAGGTATAGCCTTATCTAGCACGTTCAGTAAGGTGTTTGCTCATATTATCTGTTGTCGGCTTCAGGATTGGGCAGACCAACATGACCTAATTCGGGAAGAGCAAGCGGGCTTTAGGAAAGGATATAGCACTGTTGATAATATATTAATATATTTGTCCTTCATAGTATTATTGACAAATATCTGTGTATGCACAAAAAACTGTACGTTGGGTATGTTGATTTTAGGAAAGCCTTTGATACTGTAAACAGGAGTATTTTGTGGAATATTTTGAGAAGAAATGGAATTTCGGGGAAAATTTTGAATATTTTGATAGCCATGTATAGATCGGTACGTTACTGCGTCAGAGGGGGGGAAGGTCTAACTGATTTCTTTGAGTCCTCTTCGGGGTTAAAACAAGGCTGCACACTCAGTCCGATCTTATTTTCTTACCTTATTAACTCCTTAATTGTAGAGATCTCTGAAAATAGCAAACACGGTGTGCAGATCTTGCCCAACACACAAGACATAAGTGCTCTGCTGTTTGCTGACGACGTCGCTCTGCTCTCGGACACAGTGGTAGGTCTCCAAAATCAGATTAACTTTCTTCAATGCGCAGCACGTAGGCTTGGTCTTCAAGTTAATATTGATAAAACAAAAGTAGTGGTTTACAGGATGGGAGGTCATTTGGCCAGACACGAGAGATGGTATTTAGGTGAGGTGCAGATTGAAGTGGTAAGAGAATACAAATATCTAGGGAATGTACTCTCTACTAAGTTGTGTTCAAACGAGATTCAGAAAGATTTGGCTTGTAGAGCTAAAGCCGCACTTTTACTTCTGATGAGGTCACTGAGAAGAATTGCACAGGTATCACCGGATGTGTTTTTTAAACTATTCGATGCACAGATTCAACCCATTCTGTTATATGGGGCTGAAATTTGGGGAGCTGATAACTGCCACATTATAGAAGGTGTCCATTTGCATGCTCTCAAGAGTTTCTTAAATGTTTCTTTACACACACCTAATGATATGGTTTATGGGGATACTGGTCGTTTTCCTCTTTCCGTTAATGCAAAGCTACGCAGTATTAAGCTCTGGCTCAAGTTATTAAAAATGGACGCATACCGATTACCCTACAGAGTCTACCAAATGATGTATAGATCTAACAATGAAAAATCTTGGGTTTTCAAAGTAAAGAATATACTTGTGGAATGTGGTTACGAAGAGATCTGGTTGAATCAGCGGGTTACGAACGAGACGGCTTTATTGAAAAACATCAGAGAGAAACTCATCAGTAAATTTCATTCT
This sequence comes from Theodoxus fluviatilis, assembly GCA_034096865.1. NCBI lineage: Eukaryota > Metazoa > Mollusca > Gastropoda > Cycloneritida > Neritidae > Theodoxus > Theodoxus fluviatilis. The sequence continues at coordinate 49,866 of JAWQFJ010001028.1, read as the reverse complement.
GAATGGAAGTTACGAATCATTAATAGTGATCGGTACTCATTTTACAATATCTTTAAAACATTTATTGGTACCGAGTGTTATTTATATTGTCTTGACAAGAAAGTATTTCGAGACGCATACATAAGATTCAGGATGGGCTTATCGGAGTTGTATATCCATAAATACAGATACTCGAGAGGTACTAACGAGTATTTATGTCCATTATGCAGAGAAAAAGAAGAAAATGAAACGCATTTTCTATTATATTGTCCAGCTCTTAGTGATATAAGGGGAAAATATATATTTACCTGTCTGGATGTAAACAGTATTGATCCTATTAAAGACCTTTTTTCTGATATACAAATAAAGAATGTAAGATCAACTAGCATATATATATATAAAGCATTCAAGAGAAGACAAGATGCTATTGAATCTGTTGAGCGAGACAGCTTCTATTGTGACTAATGTTACCACCCGAACTGTACTCTTGAAATGGGCCGGTGGCCTCATCAATAAAATTTTCGTTCGTTCGTTCGTTCTCTCTCTCACACACACACACACACACACACACACACACACACACACCACTTTGGTGTCGCTGCTTCTGCTGCCATGCTTTGTTGTTGTATTGGTGGTGGCGGTGGTGATACAGATGGTAGTGTGAAATTGATAACGATGATGAAAGTGGTAGTGGTGGTGGTTTTGGTGTGGTAGTCATGGTGGTGATGGTTGGTATTTATAAAAGGTGATGGTGATGGTACTGATGGTGGTGAATCTGGTGTAATATATTGTGGTAATGATGATGATGATGATGGAGGCGCGAGTGGTATTCCAGTATATGTTGCTAATCATATGTCATTTTCACAAGTAGAAGACCAAGAAAATGATGATATCGAAGCTCCTTGGCTGGATATCAGATTTAAAGGAGCGAAAATATTAACTGGGTGTGTGTACCGGCCTCCTGGCACAACTACTACTTGGTTTAGCAGCTTTCAGGAGGTTCTAGAAAAAGTATTTAACTTTGATAAAGAAGTTATCATTGCTGGGGATTTCAATATTGATCTTTTGAAATCTTCTTCCTTCAAAGATAAAATACAATGTTTGACACAATCATTTGGGTTGCGGCATGTTGTGACGGAACCAACACGTGTCACAAGTAGGTCTAAAACACTAATAGATCACGTCTATATCTCATCGGACTATGAATAATGCCAAATCTCTGAGAGGGTTCCAGAGGTGTACCTCAGCGATCATTTCCCAACAGTAATTTCCATTCCAGATGGCCGCAGAACTAGAACAGCAAGTCATAAAACGATGCTACAGAGACTATAAATCATTTAATGAGTCTGCTTACTTAGATGATTCGAAAAACGCAAACTGGCTAAACATCTACAACTCGATATCCCCAAACGAAGCTCTCGATTACCTGCAAACTATTCGTATTCAACTTATTAATAAGCATGCTCCTATCAAAACAAGAAGAATAAAACGTAAAAATAAACCACGTTGGCTCAGTAAGAAAGTACTGACTGTCATGAGATTCAAGAACAAATGCTATCCATGAGCAACTAGAAAAGAAACTATTGAGGAAAAACCCCCGCAAGATCATTTACCAATCTAAGTCAAATATTTTCAGATCTACATTAAAGGAAACAACAGTAAACCTGGGAGCATCTGCAAGCTTTTCAAGGATCTTTAAAATGCTGGACAGGAAGAAAATAAAATTATCCTGAAAAACAAAGAAGAAGAAATATCTGACCCAGCGATTCTGGCAAATAAATTTTATCATCACTTCACAAATTTCGGTATCACTTCTGGTAGCCACAGAAATACTCCTACAATAGAAGTACAACAAACTTCGCAGTGAGAGAACGATATCACATCCCTACAATAACAGAATCGAAAGTACAGAAATTACTGCAAGAACTTGGCGCTAATAAAACAACTGGCTTAGATGGTATCAATGCTAAACTGTTAAATATATCCTCTCATATCATTTGTAAACCGTTGCTAAAAAATGCAAATCTAGCATAGAATACTGCTGTTTTCCTGAACAGTGGAAAAAGGCAAAAGCAAAACCACCTTTTTTAAGGAGACAGGTCAGATATAGAAAAGTACAGACCAGAGTCTACTCTTTCCGTACTGAGTAAAATTCTAGAGCGCCATGTACACGATTCTCTCTGTGAATATTTCGAAAAAACAATTGCTTTCTGCAAATCAGTCTGGATTCAGATTTAAAAATACCTGTCAAACGATTTTGCCACACATGACAAATAAATGATATTGTGCAATTAATGAGGGGAAACTTGTTGGGGTGGTCTTTCTGGACGTCTCGTTCCGAGTAATCTACTTTTGAAAAAATTACATGCATCAGGATGTGATAAATCACCACTTAAATGGTTTCAATCCTATCTCAACGGAAGAACACAACATGTTTCAGTCGACACAAAACTCTCAAAAGAATTAAAATCAGTTCTGGCGTACCTCAAGGCTCAATTCTCGGGCCTTTACTTTACTCCATTTTTTCTTCGGATTTACCTTCAGTAACCTCCCAGTCTGATGCTGATCTGTATGCAGACGACACCACTCTTGCAGCTATTGCATCCAATCTATCGGAACTCCAAAACAAACTTGATGATGACTTGATAAGAATAGATTCCTAGACAAGACAAAATGGAATGACCCTGAACCCACTAAAAACAACATGTATGCTAATAACTACCCAGCAAAGAAGACGAACTCTCTCCTCTATGAAACTAAAGCTGAATGTACGCAGTTATCCGATACCACACGTTCATAAACAAAAATTACTTGGTGTGCTTCTTGATGACAATCTGTCTTGGACGAGTCATGCTGAATATGTCATTAAAAATTCAATACTCAGTTATTTATACTTAAAAGATAAAATCATTCCTTCCCATGGAAAACGGAAACGTTTCGCACTGCATACCTCACTCCACATATAAGTTACTGTTTAAATATCTGGGGACATTGTCCTCACATTTATAAAGATTCTGTCAATCGAATCAGGAGGAGATATGGACGTAATACCATGAATAACTATTAAATGTCTCTAAATTAAATACTGTCCAGTTTGAACTGGCTGTTTTTTTTAACATGAATGTCAGCTTCAAACGGGTCATATTAGTATACAAGACGTTGACATTGCAATCTCCATCCTACTTCCAGGAATATTCTCACGTATAGGCGATACACGACTCCGTTCATTCTCAATATAAAATCTTCATCCTCCCATGGTTCACATGGAAGTGTTTAGTAAATCGTTCACATATGATGCTACAAAGATATGGAATGCGCTACCTTTTTCTGTAAACAAATTGATCGAGTCTTCAGTAATTCAAATAGCATTTAAAACTCTATCTCAAGAACAATAATGAGAGGGGATGGGGAGGCAGGGTGATGATGTGAGAGAACACGTGACGTAATGAAAGATTGAGAGAGAGAGAGAGAGAGAGAGAGAGAGAGAGAGAGAGAGGGGGAGAGAGAGAGAGAGAGAGAGAGAGAGGGAGAGAGAGAGAGAGAGAGAGAGAGAGAGAGAGAGAGAGAGAGAGAGAGAGAGAGAGAGAGAGAAAGATTCTCATTCTTCTTGTCACAATGTTTTATTGTGAGAGCAGCTGGAAGATGAACTGTTATTGTACACGTGTGTACCCTCGTTAAAAAGCAATTGAAGTTGTTATGGTAGTGATGGTGGAGATAAGGTAGTAGCAGTAGCACAGACCAAAAACTGAAACAAGCAGCACAGATAACACAGCATCATCATACAGTTATAATGATAATAAAGATTCAAAAAAGATTGGTTGCCGGGGTCGGACTGACAACCGTAAAAAGACAAGTCGTGACAATAATTCCGACTAATTGTATTCTTTTTTAAAAATAAATTTTGGCCCTGAAAAAGGCCGTTTGATTTTTCTGGTCTCAAGCGTTGGCCGTCAGGCGTGAGCTCCTGGAGTCGTCGTGCTGCAGCAGATCTGTGACCAGCGGCTGCGGGTAGCGGCTCCAAATGGTCGCTGTGGCGCAGGCGGCAGCGGCTTGTGGCTGCTGAGAGCGGCTGCGAGAGCTGTGACTTGGAAGAAAGTTGTCGCTGGAGAGCTTTCGGAGTTACACTCCTTCATCATAAAGACCGTAGAGCGAGTACACCCCTCTGTTGACTGGGGGTAATAATAGACCCCCGCATCTCCCCGTGCGTTTTGTGACAGGCGAAGGCCTCGGGAAGCCGGGAGCTGACATCCTCGCAGTCTCAGCAACTCTCGTGATTTTCGTGGTCAAAGTCTTTGCATCGTCTGCAATGACTGAAAGGCGGTAAAGATCCGTTCTCAATCACCACTATGATGCCTGCAAATGCAAAATAACGCCACAGCCATTGCCATATGCTCGGTTTCTCGAAACATCCACCAGGACATTAGCATGCATGTAATAGTGATGAAGCTCACAACGATGTGTTCGTTATCGATCAGACACAAACATCTGTGCATATTTTACAATCCTCGTCTGCATATGGGATAGAATCTATTAAACCGCTTTCCACGGTAGGCAGGTAANNNCATGATTCCTGGGGTGGGGTGGGGTAACCAAGAACAATTCTTTTAAATTTCTAGACTTTTCAAATCATTTTTTGAATCAGGGGACAATTAAATCTTGTTCTCTTAATTTTTCTTACCTAACTTAAAGTCTGTGCTTTGTTTTCAAAGTTTGTTACTTATTGCATACAATTGTCCAGTTTGTGCACTACTTTGTACACAATGATTTTTCTGTTGTTTTCCAGTTTCAGTACTGGAATGAATAAAATCCATGGAAAAGAAACATCTTGTCCCGTGTGATTCCTTCAAACCTGATGTGCATGTAGTATGATCAGCATATTCATACAGGTCTCTGAAAGGGCATGAATGGTGGGAGGGAGGAATGGCATTGGGGATGGCAGGCCCCCTTCTGGCCTGTACACAGGCAGCATAGGGTCCAATGGGTGTAGTATATACAGTAGCCTCACACTGGCTGGCCCAAACCTGGCCAGCATTGGGCCAATTTAGGTGTAGTGGCTGCGTGTGGGCCAGCCAAGCCAAGCCACTACACTACCTGAACTGGCCCTGTGCTGGCCACGTTTGGGCCCAAACGTGGCCAGCACCGGGCCAGTTCAGGTAGTGTAGTGGCTTGGCTCGGCTGGCCCACATGCAGCCCACACGCAGCCAGCACCGGGCCAGTGCGGGCCAAATTCTCACTCCCAGCACGGGGCCAGCGCCAGATGCCAGTGCTGGGCCCGCACGTCTGGCCGACATTGGCCCAGTATGGGGCCAGATTTAAATGCTATCTGGGATGATGTTCAGTTCCTAGCAGACGCTAACAGGGGAGACCACCGTCCTAACTCGCAACACTACTGAAGTGACCTCCCTTCACCAAAATGGCCTCACATGCAGCGTACCTTCCCGCGTGCATTCTACTTTTAATATTGCCACTTCTGATGTTGTACAAGCGACTATAATGAATGTACATGATTGAAAGACACATCGGTTCAATCCATATATCATCCATTACTTCTTTTGTCCATATTTACTAGTTTTACTTGTTCTCTATAGATGCATCCCTCACCGAAGTGGGTTAATGGCCTTCTCTTTCTATGGTCCATAAAGATCATGATGCATGTACATTATTGATGTATCTGTTTGATCTGTACGTTATCTTGATGATTCGTCCCTTCTCCTCATACTTATCAGCCTTCGTTGTTTTCTTTCAGTTGTTTCAATCATTCGTTTGAGGACTCAATAAACCTGGACTCAACTAAATGCACACTTGTGTTATGATTCATCTAAAAGAACTTCATCTCAACACGAGCGAAGGGACAACAGCCCACTTCTGATTAGATCTACTTTTGTGGTTTATTTCATTCCTTTGTGGTTTATTTCATTCTTTGTTTTTCTCCCCTTTGTATTTTTTCGTTTGCTTAGAATAGATTATCGTCTTTATAAATTTCATTGTATGGTGTAGAATTTATGAATTGTCCACTTGTATAAAAATATATATTTTTGATATTCGTCGCATGCATGAGAGTAAATTTTATTTTGGTGGGGGTGGGGTGGGTGTTGGGTGGCGGGGTTGAGAGTATGGAGATCCTTTGTTTTATTGTGTTCATAAATCTTAGTTAATATTTTGTGTAGACAAATATCTGTAATTGCATTGTTTGTATGCATTAATTTGAATTCAGGTAAATGACTTATTAAATGAATGTAGTTTTATGTTGATAAAGTCTGTGCATAGTTTTACATTCGTCCCTTCTTTGTATGACTAAAAACTCAGGGTCTGATGACGGCAAGCACGCTTATATGGCGGGTCAGCTGAGACCAAGTGACAACTTTGACAACTAATCTACCCACCACAGTGAGTGCAGCAACGCCTCAAGAGGGTGAGAGAAGTGTTCACAGGCTAGACTCTCTCACTCTCACAAGTGTAAGACAGTCATTCCTTGCTCAAACTCTGCCAACTTGGCCACACCAAAGAAAAGGATCAACCTCTCTGATAAGTTGAAAATGCTTGACAGAATAAAGTCCGGAGAACCAAGACAAAAACTTGTTGCAGAGATGGGGATTTCGATGAGAACACTCGAGAGGATCATAGCAAATGAAGCGGAAATTCGTGACACCGCTGCCACCATCCCAGACAAGTCGCGAAAACGAAAACGAACCGGCAAAAACGAGGACGTTGAGTCGGCCCTTGGCTCGTGGTTATCGGCAGTTAGAAACTTGATGACGTTAGCGTTGCTGTTCATAAAGCAGCACTCGCTTCAATGGTGCAGCCAGACATCACCCGCTTCTTTCACTCTCAGCCCACCTGTTCCACCTCACGTTAATCTTGAATTTTGGTTTCCCATCATTTTTCTTTCTTTGTCCTGTTAGTTTTGTCTCTGATTGACCTGTTATTTTCAGTCTTTTGTCATTCATGTTGTTGTTTTGTCACAAGATGAGAGTGATACACTCCACTGTAGTAGGGCCTAGCTGAGGACGACGGGGGAAAATGGACTTTTTTTTTTCTTCATATTTGAGCATATTTGAGGGTGAAAAAGTAAAAAAATGTTTAATTTCCTTATGCCTGCTCGTATTTTGGGGCTTCGCTCGTTCACGCGCGCTTCGCTCGTTCTTTACCCAGGCCCGAAATCTACAGGTCAGCGAACAAATCTCCCGTCAAAAGAGTTCTCAGATCGAATCAAAGGTAGACTGTGCAGACTGATCATGTGCTGGTGTGCTCGAGACTCTTCCCCACTGCTGGTGTGATGCAACACTTTCTTTTCCGACCCTCGCGCTGATTCGCAAGACTTTTAGTCTTGATACGTTTCGATTCGTTCATTTTGTTGTTGTTGTAATCATTCCTTCGAAACATGCCG
>JAWQFJ010001028.1:0-35000 GCA_034096865.1 Theodoxus fluviatilis | reverse complement strand
CTGCAGTTTAACTAGTAAGCCAAGATGAAAAGCATAATTCGAGGAGCAACAAATAACATTGCTGGACCTTGAGAATCCGTCCTTCAAACACTGAAATTCTGTTCTTTTTACTTTTGATTTACTACCCCAACCCACCCACCCATACAAAAAAAGGGGGGGGGGGGGGGGGGGGGGGGGGGAGAGGATAAAACACTGAACATCCCTAAAAATCCTTGACATTACCCAGGATAATTTCCCAAATAGGAATTTCATTTTCCCTGTAAATTCTAGATGAAAACCCACCCTGAAAGAGGCCAGGCATCTCTGCCAATCATAAAATCTCTGTTCCTCTTCCAGAAATGCCATTCAATGAGACTGAAACACGTTAGGCTTGGCAGGTGAACTGCACGCTTCACACACAGGTTTTGTGGCTGGAACTGCGGAGGCGAAAGGAGATGAAGAGTGAGCCAGAGAAATCAGACAGCAGGACTGACTCAGCGTGAAAAACCAGGCCAAAATCCACAGACATCAAGCATTTGTGATGAGAGTTTTACTCTTCCACATTTCTAAAGTATCATAACAAACTCAACACATTATAAGATTTGTTTCCCCAAAATCAGATTACTTATATTTCCTTGGAGAAAACTGTTTGAAGAATGTAAAAGATTTTGGGAAGAGGAGAAGCTTCTGTTGCAAAGCACGACACGAACAAGCACTTTCCATGACTGGTAGACAAAGAGCAAAACCTGATGCCATGGAAACCGTAAAGCAGTATGAAATTTACAAGCAAGCAAGGAATTACAATTGACAAAGGGAACACACAAAGCAATACAGAAGAAAAGTTCTGAAACAGGAGAAGCTGCAAAAGCCCAGGGAAAAAAATCATGGTTAGGCTTTGGCTGGTAGTGGTGGGTGAACATTTTCCTTCCAAGTTAAATTGGGTGTCAATTCTGCTTAGTACCAGCATGATCACATTGCAACATGTTGTGCATACTCCACTGCAGAGGATAGGACTCATCGACAGTTCCCAGTGATGCCCCTCATTTCCGGACAGTCATTTCACAAGGAAGGGCAATGCTGCACGAATAGCAGCCATGAAATGTGATCAAAACAATTTCCACAGCACACTGTGCCACTAATTTGATGATGACAACAACTACAATTTTCTTTGAAAATGACAACATTGAGGGTAGTTAATGTTCAATATATATTAAATTTGGTTGATCTTTCTGATCGTACCAAGCCCAGCAAATGTTACAGGAATGAAAAACAGTCATTTATGAGGAGAAAAATCTTCATCATTTTGTACAGTTTGCTAAGCAATGCTGAGATGAAGGTGGGGCAATAAGTACCAGCTAGAATTGATCTGAAATTGGTGAGAAAAGAATGTCACGCCAATGGCAGCGCATGACAGGGACAAAGACTGCTCCATATTTGAGTGGCAAGTGCAGTCCAGTTTTGGACATAAGTACCAGGCTGGCATCACCTTCTTCACTCTGGCAGTGGGGGTGAAGTGCACAGCCTGCTAACTCAGCCAAGACTTGACCAAGGGACATGGTAATGAAACTTCATCTTGCGCCTCTTTCAAACTGTGTTTCTGACCGAAATGTCTGGAAGTACAAACCTTTACCTGCAGGGTAGAATGTTGTCGTCGGATACCCTGAGTGTGACATCTGGGTTAGCATAGCTCCATGCAGTGACAGCGTCGCGTGTGGGATTGCTAGGAGAGCGGGTGCTTCCCCTGTGTGGACCCTGTCACTAGGGACAAGCACCTCCCCTGAAGTCAGTGGTTTTAGCTGAAAACCTTTCTCTCCTTGCTTCTGCCATTTTCAGCACAAATCATTCAGGTTAGCATTGTTCTTTCGAGGATATAATGAGTATTCAATGAGGCACAACAGTTAACTGCCAACAATCTACCCTAGTTCTCTGTACAGCTTTCATCGTCAGAAATGTTTTTAAGTAGGGGCATTGTACTTCCATCAGTCCAAGCAATTATTTTCAGCTTTTACCTTTGGGGCAATTCACCAAACACAGTGCAGTGGAGGTGTGGACATGAGAGTGCTTCGCCTTGACAAAGTCCCCCGACTGTCATCATCAGCTTTCTCAAGTGTTTTACAATTTACCAGTCCCAATTGCTCAATACCTTGAGCAGCAAGTAACACACACATAAAAATACCTACAACATTAAAAATGGCAGATATCCTCTAGAATTTTCTTAAAATTCACTTCAGGCATCCTCCGCAAACTTATTCACTCTTCCACAGAAAACGTCTTTCCGAGCAGACAAGAAAAACTGTGTACAGAATCTGCATCTTCATCAACTGCACTCTCAAAGCTCTTGTTCTCTCCGACACTCCTCAAGTACACAATGGCAGAGTGCACGCATGAAACACTGGAAGCACAACAAGCAGTTCACGGGAATCTTGCATGGTTTGGCAGGTGAAGACTTCCTCAAAATTCTTTGAATTGAGGGCTAGTCAGGCAGAGAGAGCATTTCTTGGACCCCAATACATAAATTCACAACACGCATAGCAGAAAGAAACGGGCTACATCCTCTGCTAATAAAAGCCAGCACATCGGATCGGGCACCCTCTAAGCCACTGCATGGAATCCTGCAGCCTAAGTCGGTGTTCCCTTGTGACCTGGCAGCAACTCATCTTCACAGCAACAATGTCTCTTTCTTCAACCCTCGATGTCCTCTGGAAGTGTCACACAGCATTTTACAACTTGCCATCAAGCTCTGTCAATTTCAGCCACACGATAAGTATAATTTGCATGTCCTGGTGCATCTTCCTAAGTCTTTCAGATGTCCCTGACTTTCAGATGTGCTCTGGTAAAAATGAATGAAAGACGAGGAGGAGGTTGGCATGCAGACTTGTCTTTTAGCCTCTTGGTTAGAATTCCTGGAACGTCGGCAGGGAATAACTCTTCTCCAACACACCTGAATCCAACAATTTCATCTCCTCTTTTTTCTGGGAAATACTTTCATCAAATGTTTAAGAATCCCAGAAAGATTGGTGAAGAACTGTCTAAGATCAACTCATTTTCTCTTCCTATCTACGTATGTCCAAAGAGCTTGACAGCCTTCTACGTTGGCCACACAGAGAAGAAGCTGGACATAACATGGGATGACTGCGACAGTTCATCAGACAACTAATTTCACCTTGAGGTCACTCTCTTAAGTATATCATACACCTCTACAGTCTTCAGAGTCCTTGGGTATACTTAATTATCTACCCCAAGGAAATCTTCCACAACCATTTGCTGAATAATCACTGGTCAAGATTAGTCTTTACACTTCTTATCTTCTTTTTTAGTTTATCTTTTTACTCTGACACACTCACTTTCAGTCATCAGGTCAGTTCGTCTGTCACTCCAACCATCCCAGCACTCCTCATTTCTTCTTCTGAAGCTTTTTTTGTTCCTCCTTGGCCCTCTTCTCCCTCTCCTGCAGTTTCTTCTCCTTAGCTTTTCTCTCCTTCTCCTGCAGCTTCTTCTCCTTCTCAAGGGCGGTCTTCATTTCCTTGATCTTCTTCTTCAGCAAGTCTCGGTCCTTGCCATTGGTCACGCCAAGAGACTGCAACAAGGTCAAGGTCAATGGAAAGGTCAAGGTCGATCCCAAGTTAAATGCACAAGTCGAGACAAAGGTCAAAAGTAAGATCAAAAGGTCATGTCGTTTGCATTCCTAAGCAACTTTTCACCTCATTCTGTTACAAAACCTGTCATCATTTCTTGCTCCTTATTATTTTGGCACCATATTAATTTTTAAATGTATGTATGTTTGTATGCATGTATGTAATGTATGTATGTATGTATGTATGTATGTATGTATGTGAACTTGTATGGCGCTGGTCTCCATCCCATAGGGGTGCTCAAAGAGCATTTTAAAGAAGTGCCATAGTCTGGTAAAAAAGGGCGTCTTCAACAGTCTTTTGAAGGACGTGTAGGTTGGTCCAGCATATGAGAAGGAGCGGTGGCCATATGATTTTAGTTTTATTTCTGGTGTCACTAACAATCCCTGAGATGAAGAACGAAGGATTCTTGTTGAAATATTGGGTGCCAGTAGCTCACGCAGATAAAAGCAAATGAGACTGAAAGAACAGAGAGCTACAACATGAAACAAGTCATCATACTCAAATCTCACCAGAGCAAGAGAGCTGGGTTGAGATAAACTGAGAGGTCATTTTCAATTCCATCACCCAAAGCTGCAACGCATCCCCCCAAACTGACAGAAAACAGAGCAGTGTTGCCTTTCTTGCCACCGGAGCAGCGGCTGCTAATCCCTACTGGACTCCATGAACAAATAAATATTTCAAACACACAAGCATGTACTCATTACTACCAACGACACATGATCAAAGCAAAAACGAACTCAAATTTGCACATGTGTAATCGTGTGTAATTGTTTCAACTGCAAAAGACTCATTTGAACTTGCAAATGTGTACATGTGTGTGTCTGTGCACACACATACTTGCTTGAGCAAATATGCCTGCACATGCATGCGTATGGAAGGTGCATGAATACACTTCAGCATGCATGTCTCCATCTCTGCTATTCTTTTCTTAGTGGAAATGCGCATTTTCAAGCAGTCACCTTGAGTTTGGAGGAGTCCAGCTGCAGGAGGATGAGGCCAGTGATGCTCTTGTCACAGAAGGTGGCAGCGTAGCGCTCCAGCTCCAGCGCCAGCAGCCAGTGCCGCACGTGCTCCGTGGTCCACTCCGCAATGGGGCAGGCCTGGATCTGGTTCAGACCTCGGCTGTTGGGAGCCACCTTCTCCTGTGAAATGAAAACAGAGTTTGTGTTAGAAGTGGGGGGGGATGAGGAGAGGCAGAGGCACAGAAGGAAGGGGGTGGGGGGTGGGGGGAGCCACCTTCTCCTGTGCCATGGAAACAGAGTTTGTGTGCATGCACACACACACACACACACACACACACACACACACACACATATGCATGCACACACACAAACACACTTGCAAACATATGCACACACACATACATGCACACACACACACTTGTAAACATAAGCATGCATGCATGCACACACACACACAAGCATGCACACACACACACACACACACACACAAACACATGCATGCACCCAAACACACACACACACACGCACACACACACACACACACACATACACACACACACACAAACAAACACATGTATGCACCCAAACACACACACACACACACACACAAACACACACATGCACCCAAACACACACACAAACACATGCATGCATGCACACACACACACACATGCACCCAAACACACACACACACACATGCATGCATGCATGCATACACACACACACCCAAACACATGCATGCACCCAAACACACACACACGCATGCACCCAAACACACACACACAAACACATGCATGCATGCAAACACACACACACACACTCACAGAGCATGCACACACACACACACACACTCACAGAGCATGCACACACACACACACACACACACACACACACACACACACACACACACACACACACACATACACATACACACACACTCACAGAGCATGCAAGTCAGCCGTGCACACTGATGGACATTCATACAGACTCTGGAACAGAACTTAGACCTAATATTCATCTCACCTGAAACAGTCAGCACTGATACCTTCCCCGCACACATAGATATATCCAAACAGAAGAACACCAACTCACCATCTGGACAGGGAAACATTCTAAAGAACGTCATTGCTCCTAACCACAACCACCACAGCTCATCACAACACTCCTGGTACTCGAGTGCACACAGTGAGACTAACACGAAAAGCTGGGCTGAAACACAAGGCCAGTCAAAGTTACTGCAAGACCAACCTCCGCAGCTGGGGTGCCTGAGATGTTGAAGGTGTAGTTGGAATGGTGCTGGTCATCGTCGAACTCCGACACCATCAGGGAGGAGGAGACATCACTGGTGGTGCTGCCCGCTACGGAGGCAGCAGTGAGAGTGAGAACAGGCTCCGAAACTGCTGACCACACAGACTGCTCTGTCTATATTCTCATCGTGTGATGAATGCATACATGTCCAAGTTACCCTCGAGAAATAGTCACATTCTTCAAACACTGCAAATGGAGTGGTTTTGATTTGATACATTGACAAATCTCGTCAAAACTTTGCTCAATATTTTCCATGAAATTACTTCTGTTGTTCAAAATTAAAAATCAATTTCTTAACATGTTATGTTTAAATAAACACATCATATACTATTGATTCAAAATAATGTTGTAATCAGATTTCTTCATGAAATATTACAGAAAAATATTGCAGTAAAATTTCATAATCAAATGAAAATTACAGACTAAAACGAAACAAAATCTAAGCATCTATGTTCAAATGCACATAAAAAAGAATAATGATCAAAAACAAAATAATGCAAGAAATATGTTTTCAAAAGAACCCAAACTGTCATGTGAAATAACTTGCTGTGAAAAGAACAAGACTCAACATGCCTCTAGCAGGTTAAATAATACAATTAAAAGAAATTGTTAAAAAATGCCCTTTGTCCCTAAACTTAATGGTTAAACAAGACCATGTACTTTCATGTTCATCTCACAGTCAGCTGTATAGGGTCAGCTGTCCAGACATCAGGGTCAGTAGAGAGACTGACCAGGACAGGACACACATTCCTTGTCCAGGGTCAAACACAGAGCTTAGGCACCACAACCGCGGGAATCTCTGCATTGCAATGACAATGCCCAGGAGCTACAAGACAGACACGTCTGCCCTTTCCCACGTCTAGACTCTCCAGCCTGTTGCCAAGCCCCATGCACAGATCCCATCTACAGAGTGCCTGAGCACAGCCATGCCAGTTACTGCACCATGGGACGCAAGGCAGTCACAGGCTGCACCCATGCCGTGGGGGACACAAGAGCAGCTCATGGAACATGCAAGATGATGGGGGGGATGAACCCATAGACCACCAGACAACATTCATGGTTGTTGATGATTTGCACCTCTCATGCCTGTAGGACTAACTCCATAAAGGGCACTTGGATTGTATTTTCTTTTCGCCCCACCTCTACGACTTTCCAGGAGCAGTGCGCAGCAATGCACTGACCAAACCCCCACTCCACCGCTGCCAAATATTGCACATGATGCACCACTACAACGCAGTGAATTTCAAAAACTATTTCAAACAGTACTAAGTTCACCTGCAGGGATGAAGCCACAACAGAGCAGAGAGCAGACATGGACCCCCACATTCATGCACAGATTTACATGTCTCCAACAACAACTCCATTGAAACTAGTGAGCAAGACACTAGTTGGGCAAAGTAATGTGTTTCTATTGATCATTCAACTTCAAGGCAAAAATTCTTCCCTCAACACCCCCCCCCCCCCCCCCCCCAAACGTTCCCACAACTCCATGGCAGGACCCCAAGGTTTTTTCATTCCTGCCCTTACAACAACCTCACATGCAAACAACCACCATCCACATGGGTAAAAAAAGGGATTGTTTCTCTGCCTGAAGGAGAATGTTCACTCTACACACACACACACACACACACACACACACACCCTAAAATAACTAAAACTAGTGCAGTTATGCTCTTGTCAACGAGTCATTTCCTTTAGTGCAGCCAACAGGTTGAAAAATGGTCGAAGCAACATAACTAATTCTTTCCTGGGAGTGCTCAACCCCTGTAAATAATCTGTTGGGTGCGTATGCTTGAAAAGATTATCAATTATTTTCTCATCCAAAGATAAACTTTTCCCGCAGAATGCCTAGAATAACTGGAGATAAGACAACATTCAAACTGGATAAATCGGGAGATAAAAAGCTTGACCATGAATGAAATGGTCAAATACAAATACGTCTTTGCTTCAGGCTCATCACACCACCGCCAGCACCCCCACAACACCCCCACGACCACATCACCTCCAGGTCCCAACCAAATGCGGCAGACGACACAGACACCACTCTAGCAACAGCTACTCAATTTCCCTCCAAGGCACCAAGTGCAGTAGTGCACAGACAGGAAACCCCAGCCAAGGCCAAGACAAGAGGAGGAACAGGAGGACGAGGCAGGGACTCCCTGGAAACGGGAAAAACACCCCCTAAGGGAAGACCATGACCCACAGGGAGAGCCAGCAACACCAGGACACATCCCATATTAAGACGACCACTTCCTGGGCCGACTTCGACCAATGCCTGCAACTCACCATCCGTGTCGGAGAGCCCTGTGTCCAGCGATCGGCGTGAGAGGAGGAGCACCCCCCCTCCCATGCTCTCCCCGGGAGTGCCAGCAAAGGACAAGGGGCGGGGGGAGTCGGAGGAGGGGAGGGGGCGACTGGAGAGGAGCACGATGCCGCCCCCGTTACTGCTACCACCGTTTCCTCCATTGCCCCCGCCAAACTTGGGCTTCAGGGAGAATTTGGGCAGACCAAACCCTGTGGCGGAACAACACTCGCATGCAGAGGAGCTGGGAGGAGTGGCATCCAGTACAGGACTGGGGGTGGGGGGAAATCTATCTGCTATGTGAATGAGATTAGTGAGACTGGAACTGCAATTCTAAGAGAGAATAGGCACCCACCTGCTCAGGATGAAATGGACTATCCAGTTTCTATCAATTCATTTGGTCTGAAGAAAAATTAAAACTAACTAGTTTTAGAGTTGCAAAAGCCAACCAGATGAAATGTTTTATGGGTGTAGGTGGGTGTTAGGGTAAGGAAGGGTTACAGGTGAGCATGTATCCTGTAGATGGACAAATGTGTCACGAGCTGTTGTTCCATTAAATTCCTGAGTTGATGTCAAGGACTGGAGTTGGTGGTGATGCTGATGCCAATGAGAAGACTGACCAGTTGCAGAGTTGTCATAATTCAGTAATCCCTTGTCTTTCTATCAGTGCCTACAACTCATAGCTGCCTTAACTCTGCAGGCCTCTGTCATAATTCAGTAATCCCTTGTCTTTCTATCAGTGCCTACAACTCATAGCTGCCTTAACTCTGCAGGCCTCTGTCATAATTCAGTAATCCCTTTTCTTTCTATCAGTGCCTACAACTCATAGCTGCCTTAACTCTGCAGGCCTCTGTCATAATTCAGTAATCCCTTTTCTTTCTATCAGTGCCTACAACTCATAGCTGCCTTAACTCTGCAGGCCTCTGTCATAATTCAGTAATCCCTTTTCTTTCTATCAGTGCCTACAACTCATAGCTGCCTTAACTCTGCAGGCCTCTGTCATAATTCAGTAATCCTTTTTCTTTCTATCAGTGCCTACAACTCATAGCTGCCTTAACTCTGCAGGCCTCTGTCATAATTCAGTAATCCCTTTTCTTTCTATCAGTGCCTACAACTCATAGCTGCCTTAACTCTGCAGGCCTCTGTCATAATTCAGTAATCCCTTTTCTTTCTATCAGTGCCTACAACTCATAGCTGCCTTAACTCTGCAGGCCTCTGTCATAATTCAGTAATCCCTTTTCTTTCTATCAGTGCCTACAACTCATAGCTGCCTTAACTCTGCAGGCCTCTGTGTCTTTAGACTGACACCAATCCCTAGGATTCCGAACTTCATCAAACACTAGCACCACAAACAAGCCATCAAGAACAGCAAGCACAGGGGAAATGGAAAGTGGAGAACAAGTGGAAAATTCCCTCCTGATGGGATTTTTTGGTTTTGTTACTCTTATTTTAAAATAATTTCTCTATGGGAACCACAGTGAGCAAAGATCCTCACTCATCCGTATTCCTTGCTAGATTCAAGAAGGCTTGTTACTCTGCACTCTTGCTTTGAAATGAGCCCAATTTTGGTTCACACTTTGATTTTGGTTTATTCCAGAAGACTGCAAAGAAAGCTGAATACATCATCTTCCCTTCTTATGAAAATAATAGCCCTCAGAGTGGTACTATGTACTCCCCTCCTCAGTAATTGCCCTCCTTGGATGTCAATTTCCTCAGTGAAGACTGAATTCTGCATTGTCAGGGCACAATATGTTAGAAGTTTCTTTTCACTGGTGAGGGTGGGGGTGGGGTGGAAGGTTGTAACATAGTGATATATTATGATTATTAATCACCATACTATAGTAATGAAGATTAAGTGCTTGATTAAATAGCTATGGTAACACTGTCAGAAACAAAGTATAAGAGAAAAGCCTACATTTGCAAGAGCAACATCTGGCCAGAGCCTCATCAACTAAAACCCCTGGCTGCTGGGCTTTCGGGGCCTGCCCCAGTAGCTCAGCCAGGGGCCTGCTTCAGTAGCTCAGCCAGGGGCCTGCTCCAGTAGCTCAGCCATGGTTGGCCCCAAGCAGCCAAAGAGGCTACGGGGCATTGGATCAGGGTCAGATTATTATGATCCAAATAAGCCTTTATCAATGACCACAGAGAGGTAGACAGAGCTTTCTTTGCAGCAGGCTTTGGGCCACAAGGAAGAAAAGCTTAAAGCAACAGCATTGGCTTGCAGTGAACTGGGCAGTAGGCCGACAGGACAACTAGTCATGGAATCAGAAACACCCCCCCACCCCTTGCTCTCATTCATTTTTGTGGTCAAACTGTGATTTGTTTCAAGCAAAGCCGAGAGGTAAACCCCACCCACCCATCTTCACCCCCCCAGTAAAATCAATGTGCAATGCACGACTAGTTCAGCCAGGAAAGGGGGCAAGAGTGGAAATACATTTCCAACAATTCCAGAAAAGTGTTATAAAAAGTGTTCATAAATTATTAGAGGAGTGGTTTGTGTATTCAGTAGAATTATGAGTGAATTGATAACTTAAAGTCTTAAATCCATGGCATTTTCCACACACCCCAAGGGAAAAAAAAGTATTTTCTTTGTTAAATGCATTTTTAAAAAGGGGGGACATTTCAAGACAACAGTTACAAGAGGTGCTCAGTAATCTGGCAAGCAAGTGCAGAACACATGTCAGTGATTCAAGACAGACAGAAATTCAGGTTTGAAAGCCAGCAGAAAGGAGAAGGAGCAGCTTCTAGTGTCTGCCTCCTTTCACAGCAGCGTCCAGTCCTTCTCCCCACGGGCAGTGGGCCAACAGCACACCTCGGGTTGAAAAGCGTGGCAGAGGCAGACTGGATGGAAAACTTTCACAGACAGAGCTATTTGAGAAGAATTTGAGGTTCTCAAGTATTTCATAACACCATAGGCAAGTTCAGCAGAGAGCGTGTGTGCATTCCCATCAAGCATGCTGACTTCTCAGGCAAGACTTTTCCATACAGGAATTTTCCTGGATGCTGAAGACAATGCAGCTGTCACACATTCACATCTCCAGTTTCATCAGGCACACAACACCCCCAGAAGCAGCCAAAACCTTTGTAACACGCCTAAATTGCAATCCACATGCCTTTTCCTGCCTAAGCCATACCTTGCACCGCATTTGATAACTCTGCAAGCAATTCCTTCTTCCCTCGTGTGATACAGCTGCAAGGTAACTAACTACCCCTCTGGTACAGCTTAGAACGATGATGCACCACACCAAACATTTCAGCCAGTGTTCCACATCTCCCTCATGACCTTACCCTCTTTCTCCACTACCCCAGCTTGTCCAAGGAATCCGCACTGACCATTGGAGCAAAGCTCTAGAACACCATGAACACGTTTCCTTCACAGTGGCCAATGCGTATGGTGACCATGTAGAGGTGGTTTGAAGATGACACCTGAAGGATGCAGTTTCCATGCGATGGAAATGAGCAGAGGGAGAAGGATGATGCAACAGTGAAAATACCATTCTACAAGCATGCCTGGAGGGGGAAGGTTAGTGGAAAGCATCAGAGATGCTACTCAAGCATCAGCAGGCAAAGCTGTTAGTGCTTGCTAGTGGACCAACAGAGACAAAATGGAGGTTTTAGTAGTGGCCCTTTCCAAGTCTTTGCTTGTCACAGCATGAGGGAAGGAGGGGGCACCAGTGTGCAGGGTTGACACACTCTGGTATGCCATTGACACTTCAAGTGTCTCTGGAGTACCAAAATGGAACAGGCAAACATCACACACACACACACACACACACAGTACAACGTATGCAGACTCCACAAGGGACAAATCAGTAACGTCTCCTAAATATCCTTCTTCAATTGCACTACAAATGGACTATCTCTTTCCAGTCACTATTCACTAAACTTCATTATGTATGCATTAGGAGGGATATCTAAGGGTCGCTACAATACCTGCGCATATCCTAGAAAATGAGGTAGCATTACTGTTTGCTAGTGTGAGGCAGGTTCATTGTTTGCTAAGTGGTGTACAAAGGTACTACTGTTGGTAACAACAGAACACCATTGTTTGCTCTATGGAAAAATCCTATGCCTTGTCTACAGTGGTTGGAATGCCGTTAGGTCATCAGTCTTGTGCCACAGACTCGTACTGTTTTAAGACAATATTTCTCTTCAAACTTGAGAGATCTGGAACAAGTGATGTTGCAAAACTGTGAAAACATGCCGTGTCCATGTGAGAGAGTACAGGGAAATCAATCGATGCTTTTGCTACAAGTCAGTTGTGTGAGATGGAAAATGTGATGGCAAGAGTCATCTGGAGAAACGGAGGAGAGAGGGGTGATACTGACTGAAACTGAGTGTGTGGCAAAAAAACAAAAACAACACGTTACTCTTAAGTAGGATGTATCTCAGAAGGGGATTTCGAGAAAAACGCCTTGCTGTATAATTGAAATTGATGAAAATAAAAATCAAACAATTTTCAAAGTCTTATTGCAAATTAAATGAAAGAAATGAGTACATATGAGAATAATTTAAGTATGAAATATATCTGAACACAAACAATTCAAACTCAAGAAATTAGTTGAACATAGAACAAATCATTACACAAATTACATGGGGCTCATGCAATGACCTGCACTTCTCTGCAGGTCAACATGCTTAGCTCTGATAACACAACTCACAAGTCATGCTTCAACTAAATGCCTTGGAACAAAACAGACAACTTGGTCGTTAGTCTTGACATTACAAATGCAACAATGAAGTTACTAGCAGCTAATCCAACACAGCATCCATCTGTTGATTTCCACATATTTATTGTCAATGAATGAAAGCTTTTTTTAAACATTTCCTCATTTCCATATATTTATCGTCAATGAATGAAAGTTTGTTTTAAACACACACACACACATACACACATATATATATATATTCATTTGCACTAGAGTGCTAGGAATTTAGATAATAAATGTTCATGCTATCTTTAATTCAAAAGTTCTGCACCAAATTCCATGACAACAAAGATAACATATATTCTGTCAGGCCATCCAATGAATAAATGAGCACTGGAAGTGAAACTTCAGCTCCTACGTTTGCATGTAAATCAACAAATGGAATGCAGGGTGGACAAGACAAGACAAGACAACACACTGAGGCAGGCCAGCTCCTGGCAGAGGCTTTACCTTTGGCCTTGATCAGGGACACGCCTGAGGCGCCCTCTGATGCTTCAGCAGAGCCGGTGGGAATCTCGGAGTCCATCTGTCGGAACTGCGGGCGCATGGGGTCATAGGAGGTCTGAGACATGGAGGACGACGTGTCGGACTGGCTATCCACCCTGCAAGCCCAGGCAGCTCAGTAAGCGGGAGATCCTGAAACCTTTTTGCCTGTACTCAAATGCAAGGAGAACTCCAGTCCTGAGCTAAAGCACTTCACTGAAGTTGCTACTCTAAGGAAGCGTACAAGCAACTGAACTGCACAGAACCCAGGTAGTTTAGAGTTGTAACAGTCTACAGATATTCTGATACATTTGATGGAATTTATGTTCACAAGAAAAAAAATTGTTTCCAAATCCTGCATTTTCTGTTAAATGAACTTATTTTAGAGGGGAAAAACCCCTTCGGTCCTCAAGTGACACCAAGTGTTTCAATTTCAAACTTTTGCAGTACGCTAAAAAAAATCAGTACATAGACTCACTTTTGCTTCGCATGTGAGTCAAAAATCCATCCAAACTAATATGAACCAACAAAAGAATTCTTCCTATGCAAAGTTGAGTGAATAGATCAGATGTGAAATGCAAACTGGCTTTATAAAAAGTTTAGATAGTACTGCTAGTACAGCATTTTTTGCTTTTAATCAAAAAGATAGGACAAGCCATAATTCATCACTTTCTGCTGAGCTCTGCTGCTCGTAGACCCAGTCTAAATCCAGCTGCTTCAGTGATTCCAAAGTCCACATCATATGTGACTAAATTACAAGGAGTAGCTCTATCGACTCAACTCTGGAACTAAGAACGTAAAATCTGCATTTCCACCTGTCCTTCCAATGTGAGGTTTGCGTATCAGAATTCCAAGGTTTTGTTCTGCATCATAACCCTGTTGACCACAGCAGCAAACGAAGCACGAGACTACTGTTACAAGGCCAGAAACAGTTCCTCTAAATGTGTACGCCCCTCCACTATTTTTGCTTCCTTGATGCTTTTCCTAATGCTCTATGAAGATTTTTACCTGGATCTAATATTAACACTACCTGACCATGATGGATTAGGCATACCAAAATTATTCAAATAAACCAAATTGCTCTTTCTATTATAAAAATAAAAACAGACTGTCCTCTTGTGTGATTGTCCTTTTGAGGGATTTGTAAACTTCTGTACCAAATATGATCCTTTTACCAGACTTGTCCTGAGTTGCTGAAACTAACTCTGTCATAAAACGTTTGGAAAGAGTAATTTTTGTCTGGGAAACTAAGAGTGTGAGGACGAATACTCCTACATTGATCCACCACCCAGGGAGACCCAAAGCAAGCATTCACGGAAGTGCTAGTTGCCTGCCCTGGCAAGGCTGACTCCTGACCCCACTACAATTGCACTGTTACCCAAGGACAAACCCACATCCGGCAAAACAAAACAAAACAAAACTAAGTTGTGGTTACTGTAACCCCGCTGACCCTATTTTTTTCCTGCCAAATTTAAACTTAATTTTATTTTACTGTGCAAAAAAATGAAAGAAAAAAAAAGAAAAGAAGAAAAAAACAGTGATGATAAACAACAAACCGAGTGTTGTCCCTTCTCTTCTGCCCTACATGTGCTTAGGGAATACACTATTTTTGTTTTGAAAAAGTGTTTTCAGCAAAAGAGAAACTTGATTTATGTTCAATCTGACTTCTTCTAAAGTTCAGGCCCACCTACGAAACGCCCCATCCCCCACCCCACCCCTTTTTCCCATGTTACAATAACCACAACAATTTTTCCTTTTTGCTGGCCTCAAACAACTATCAACTATAATCAAGGCATGCAGTGCCTCCACCCAGGCTCGCAAAGCACCTACTTCGACTGCTGCGACTGCTGTGACGTCTCAGAGACTGTGTCTGAGTCCATCACGCGCTGCACTGGGGGTGTGGGGGGCATGGAGTCAGCAGAGAGGGGTGGTGAGGGGGGAGGGGGCTGGGTGTCACCCCCCACCTGGGCCTTGCGTTTCTTGGCATCTGCTTTCCTCAGCACCGTTCCGTCACTGCATGCATACCCCGCATGGGATGGATAGAGGGATGAAGAAAAATGGGAGATGAATGAATGCATGTCCAACCACCAATGCGGATGCAAGCATAACCACAAAAAAGTCAACTGTGATTATTTTATATATATATATATATATATATATATATATATATATATATATATATATATATATATATATATATATATATCCCTAAAAAAAAAACATGTCACTGTGCCAGCAAACAAGTTGCACTAGACTTAGGCATATCCTG
Source organism: Theodoxus fluviatilis (assembly GCA_034096865.1). NCBI lineage: Eukaryota > Metazoa > Mollusca > Gastropoda > Cycloneritida > Neritidae > Theodoxus > Theodoxus fluviatilis. The sequence goes on along the minus strand of JAWQFJ010001028.1, from coordinate 19,356 downwards.
CAGTAATGCCACTTCGTGTTTATGGTTGGTCTTCATTGACAAACATTACGGCACACTTCCCTTCAGAAGACTCTAACATGATAGTTAAAGTCTCAAATCCAACAATATAACAATGCCTGTGTTGAGCAAGGGTGCAGTTTTCTGGTGGTACAAAGCAGCTGGTGTTGAAGCATTCCAAGTTAGTAAGAATAAATGTCATTGAGTACTATGATCATGACAAAGCACTTCTCATGATTTCAGTTGAATTATGGTTGCCATCACTCATAGTTAAGGGGAAAAAAATTAATAAGGGCACATTATGGTCAAAAATGGGCACAAAACCTTAAATAGCATGCAAAGACAAATCTAAATCATGCGAGATTGGAGAGGAAAAACTAAATCAAAGCAGTCAAATGCAAAAATAATAATAATAATAATAATAATAATAATAAAATGTCATCATGACTGCCTACTAAGTAATGAGATGTAAATTCTTTTGGCTCCAACAATATTCTCAGATCTTATCATTTGTTATTTCAAAGACCACCTTTAAAAAAAATAGAGAACAAAACAAAACGTAACAAGATCAACAACACCACACAATCAGAGTGAAAGATGCAAGCACCACATAAAAAACTTCATAACTTCCTAGTGGAAATGTTAACTAACTTTTTACATGGATCTTCCACAACCACTTTCCCCCCACAGACTGCCACTGATATCTCACTGATACCGAACGTAATTTCCAGTTCACCAAGTCCACTTTGGCACAAGGGATACAACCATCTCTGGTGCACAGCATTTCATTATGATCATCAGGAAAACAAAGGTTGACTTTGTTCTCTCTTAGAAAACATCATTACATCCATAAACATTTTAGTGACATAACAAAAGCAAACCGATTATAAAGTGTAATCATTGTGAACATACTGCGTGGCTAATGTTTTTCTGATAGTGACCCTGGACATAGTTTTGAAAGGAAAAGGGAAGAGAAGAAGACACTGAAATATTTACTAACAACAAGTTTAGAATCTCAGCAACATTTGGCTTCCAAATGATTTATAGTTGCTATTGGTATGCCTTCAACATTTTACTTCCAACATATTCCCAAAAATATGATACGATTTAAAATCATGAGCAAGATAAGAATGCTTTCTTCCAAAAATTCTATCAAAGTTTCATGAAACCTTTTGGAAAATGAAGGGAGAAAAAAAACGCACTATATTTTCATGGATTTGTTTGGGTTTAGCCAAAAGTTGCTAAAATCATCAGGGAAGAAGGAAAGTCAAAAAGGATTTCAACTTTTCACACTAAAGCCCTGTCAAGGAGCTCATTACTTACATGTACATAAATGCAGGAATTCTAGGAGGCAGGCAGATAGACAAGAATAAATTTCAAACACCTTCAAGACAAAGTTGCAAGAAGGAAAACTATTCATCCAGGCATTTGCAAACATTTCCTTCATGAACACTTTGAAACGTTTTTCAGTGAAGCATCACCATACGATTGAGAGCATTTTGAAAGAGTTTTCAGAGAAGTTCAGATCCACCCAGTAAGAGTGTAGAGCATCTCTAACGTCAGCAAGAATACCATCATCATGCCACATTATCAAAGAACCATATTATAGCATTACAAAAAAAGAGAGACTAAACTATAAACATTCCATTTAGAAGTTATCAATATTACCATAGTGTAAATTTTAATTAAAAATGTATAAAATTGGTAATTAAAGAAATTTGATAAAATATTATTCACATGCACATTTCTTGCAAATAGCATTCTAACACAAACTATTCCTCTCATTAACTTCACTATGAGAGAAAAGCAAAGGGAAAAAAAAACCCAAACACACCACACATCCAGGGGAAAACAGATTAAGTACATAATGAAGTAATTGCAGAAGGCCCACTTACACAAAGACAGAAAATCTTCAAGAAAAATTTTGTCTACAGGAAAAGAAAGAAGAAGAAGAAGAAGAAAGAAAACCCTCTATCCACACAAATAGAAATCTTCAGAAGCACTGACATCTAAGTTATTTAAAAAACTCCACAATGAATCTGGTGGAAGAAGTGACACACAGTCAGCTAGCTCCAAGACCTGGCACTCCACCACAAGACAAACCATGTCAGGCAATAAAGGGTTAATTCAGGCTGTGGGGTTAGCACAGAAAGGGTTAACTAACCTTGACTTTTGGAGAGGGCTTTTGGCATGCAATGTACAACAGTTAAGGATCAGCATCTCATACATCAAACATGAGTCAAAGCAGATTCCCTCAAGATGGAATGACCAATTGTGCACAGGGGTCATAGGCCAGTGTGAAAGATATGCACCATGAGGCTGATATCACATCATTCTACCTGAGTCTAAGATGAGGACACATATGCAGTCACAAAGATGTAATTGAGATTGAGATTGTACACTGCTAACATGACATTGGAGATTCCCCAGCCCACATAACACGAGACGTGTCAGTAACAATAACAGAAAGTATTCCAACCTAGCACATGCAATTAGCCTGTACAGAGTTTAAGATTAATAGGAGGGAATGTGAAACTGTGTTACACGTCATAAAGGAAGCACATGCTAATTTATCATTCAAGTGAGACGATGCAATTCCTCTCTACAACACCTAGATTCCCTTCTTTTGAATGATTCATTTTTCCACAACAGAATCCGCACTCCCTTCATCAGTCAAGGGCACCACTATTCATCTCAAGGGCTCCGTGCATTACAACACATTCATCACCAGCTCCTTCCACTACACACAGCGGCCCATGGATCCCAGGCCTTCCCATAGGAACGAGGCAGGAAAAACACTGAAATGGACAAGGGTGCCCGGCACTGTAGGTTTGGGGTCAATGATTTGCACGAGGCCATCACCTCCTGTGACAGTGCAAGGTTCAAGTAGCCAGGGGTCCGCTGCAGTTTATGCATCATGTCCACCCACACCTCCTGGGTGCCTGATGAGGACACTGGGGCTATGCAAGACTGGGGCAGCACAGGGTGTCATGACGGAGGGGGAGGAGATCACCCCGCGGGACTGCTCACCTGTCATGCTTGATCCACGTCTCCAGAGCCCCACTGTCACTCTCCGACCTGGAAACAGGTGACCCTCCTCCCTCCTCTTCCTGGGACTGCAGCAAACACCCATCACACTGAATGTCCACATGAATGAATGAACAGATGAATGAATGAACAAATAAACAAAAAAGGCCCCATTTTAAAGCACTGCAAATCAGGAATCACTCTCTTACTTTTCAAGAGTGCATAGCATTAAAAAAAAGAATCTCCAACTCAATAAAGATGCATACGCAGAGTCAAGTAAAAAACAACAACAACAAATCTTCTTGGTCAACAATTTGTTAAAGAATAACTGTGAACAGCTTGTATATATACACATCTGGGCATGAACACCAAGAGGCACCTTATCTATGGGTTCATGGTGCATCTAAAGGCCACGGAGAACTGCATTTCATGAACAGCTGGGGACTGAATACCATTCATACATGGCATCCCACACCGCCATACTTCATCTCCAGTCACCATTCCGATGCTGCCCCTAAGTGCCATCAAAGGGTGACCTTGCTGTCTCATTTTTTCCCCTTGACCTCACGGTTCTAAATTTCGCTCTGTCACAAGACTGCATGATTGTTCAATTACAAACAATGAGTGAAGTAGGAAATTTTGAGAGCAAGCCCATCCCTTCGCTGGTTGCTAGGGGAATGTGGGAATGGCTGCAAGGGGATGTGTGGTGGTGTGGGACATCATACTTGTACATCATTTCTAAAGCCTCCCTGCAGGAACTGACCTTTCCCCTCTTGGTGGGAGGCCTGCGGGCAGCCATGGTGCCTGTGTTGGCAAGCTGGGCACGCTTGCGGTGTGCCGAGTTGTCCAGCAGCTCTGTGTCTGGCAGGCCGGTGAAGTCTGTGGCTCCTGCTGCAGCCAGACCCTCATCAAACTTCCGCATCACCTCTTCAAAGTCTGCAAGCAGAGCATGAAGTGAGCCTCGATTCCAGTGTTTGAGACACCTAAGTTTTAAAATAATTCAAATCCAATAGATTACTAGGGATTTTTCCTAGCCAGTTCTCCAGTAATACAAAATTCTTTTTTGTCACTGTAATAGAAATGGCAGATACAGGTTTTGGTGTTGAATAAAATAATTCAGTTTGGCTATGGATGATATCATGTTTAATTTTACATTCACTAATGGAACGAGCAGACTTTTCCAGAAAGATGCCAGGCAAAGACATTGTCACCATAATGTTATTTTCTTGTTGGCATCAAATTCTATTCAGATCACTTTTTCCCCCTTTTAGCTAATAACAAACGACCAGTATCAACTTCATTGCTAGGAGGATTTTATTCGTTATTATGAATCAATGTTGTTGTCAAAGTCATCAATATAACCGTCATCATCATCATCACTATTTTCTTCTTCTTTATCTCCTTAATCACTACCAAGAACCACACTCCCCTAACCAGTAATGGCTCCATCTACTATTTCAACAATCTCAGTCAATAATCATTCATCACTGCAATTACCATCAACAAAGGGAATGATCACTCCTGCCATCCATATTATTTATGTCAACATCACCATCACCATAACTGCCATCACTATTTTTAACAAAGCCCAATCTTGAGGTCGCTGACCTGGGGTCAAGACGGGTTCTGAGACGGACCCCGACTCCGAGGAGATCTCGGACAGACTGTCTGAGGACTGCTGTAGTGGAGACAGGTTGTCATCTGAAAAGAGGCCAAGGAAAGGGTCAGGGTCTGGGATAAGGATCAAGGTTCAAGGCTGAGTCAAAAACCAAGGATAAGGGTCAAGGTTCAAGGGGCAGTGAGAAGAACGCAGATACACGTATTTTTTGCTGCCATGTAGAGTTAGATATGAATAGAGATACCATGCTGGAATATCATTCAGAACTCGAATCACCTGGGCACTGCTCGATCACACACGATTAATTTGACCATGAATTGACAAATAACAGTGTGGAAGGTGACAATGGCTACTTCCCCCACCCACTCTGCCACCCCTTTCACATCATAATGAATAAATTCAACAAAAATCTTGTTAAATCAAGTTCTTCATTGTGACAGTAGTAACATCATCGTCATTACTAATGCTTCCCAATCTATCGAAATCATCACTATCATCATCATCATCATCATCACTATCATCATCATCATCACTATCATCATCATCATCACACATCAACATTATCACCATCATCATCATCACACATCATCACTATCACCATCATCATCACACATCAACATTATCATCTTGGATCAAAGATCATTCAGAAAGGAATTCATCTGAAAGCCTAGGTGAGAACACCCACATGGTCACACAACAGTCACAGAACACAACACAGCACACAACACAGCACAGCTAGACACACAACACAGCCCACAACACAGCACACAACACAACACAGCACACAACACAACACAGCCAGACACACAGCCCACAACACAACACAGCCAGACATACAGCACACTACACAGCACACAACACAACACAGCCAGACACACAGCACACTACACAGCACACAACACAACACAGCCAGACACACAGCCCACAACACAGCACACAACACAACACAGCCAGACACACAGCCCACAACACAGCACACAACACAACACAGCCAGACACACAGCACACTACACAGCACACAACACAACACAGCCAGACACACAGCACACTACACAGCACACAACACAACACAGCCAGACACACAGCCCACAACACAGCACACAACACAACACAGCCAGACACACAGCCCACAACACAACACAGCCAGACACACAGCACACTACACAGCACACAACACAACACAGCCAGACACACAGCCAGACACACAGCACACTACACAACACAGCCAGACACACAGCACACTACACAGCACACAACACAGCACAGCCAGACACACAGCACACTACACAGCACACAACACAGCACAGCCAGACACACAGCACATTACACAGCACACAACACAGCACAGCCAGACACACAGCACACTACACAGCACACAACACAGCACAGCCAGACACACAGCCCACAACACAACACAGCCAGACACACAGCACACTACACAGCACACAACACAGCACAGCCAGACACACAGCAATACACAGCACACAACACAGCCCACAACACAGCACAGCCCACAACACAGCCCACAACACAGCCCACAACACAACACAGCCAGACACACAGCACACTAAACACAGCATGCAACACAGCAAACTACACAACCCAGCACGCAACACAGCACACTACACAATGCAGCACACAACACAGCACAGCACACAACACAGCATGCAACACAGCACATTACACAACACAGCATGCAACACAGCACACTACACAACACAGCACACAACACAGCCACACACACAGCACATTACACAACACAACTCGCAACATAGTACACTACACAACACAGCACACAACACAGCCACACACACAGCACATTACACAACACAACTCGCAACATAGTACACTACACAACACAGCACACTACACAACACAGCCACACACACAGCACATTACACAACACAACTCGCAACATAGTACACTACACAACACAGCACACAACACAGCCACACACACAGCACATTACACAACACAACTCGCAACATAGTACACTACACAACACAGCACACTACACAACACAGCCAGACACACAGCACACTACACAACACAGCACACTACACAACACAGCACACTACACAACACAGCACACGACACAACACAGATACACTACACACACGACTACACACACAGCTACACACACAGCTACACTACACACGACTACACACACAGCTACACTACACACGACTACACACACAGCTACACTACACACGACTACACACACAGCTACACACACAGCTACACTACACACACGACTACACACACAGCTACACACACAGCTACACTACACACGACTACACGCACAGCTACACACACAGCTACACTACACACACGACTACACACACAGCTACACACACAGCTACACTACACACGACTACACACACAGCTACACTACACACGACAACACACACAGCTACACTACACACACAGCTACACACACAGCTACACTACACACGACTACACACACAACTACACACACATCTACACTACACACAACTACACGCACAGCTACACTACACCCGACTACACACACAGCTACACACACAGCTACACACACAGCTACACTACACACGACTACACACACAGCTACACACACAGCTACACACACAGCTACACACACAGCTACACACACAGCTACACACACAGCTACACTACACCCGACTACACACACAGCTACACACACAGCTACACTACACCCGACTACACACACAGCTACACACACAGCTACACTACACCCGACTACACACACAGCTACACACACAGCTACACACACAGCTACACTACACCCGACTACACACACAGCTACACACACAGCTACATACACAGCTACACACACAGCTACACACACAGCTACACTACACACATCTACACGCACAGCTACACTACACACGACTACACACACAGCTACACACACAGCTACACTACACCCGACTACACACACAGCTACACACACAGCTACACTACACCCGACTACACACACAGCTACACACACAGCTACACACACAGCTACACACACAGCTACACTACACACATCTACACGCACAGCTACACTACACACGACTACACACACAGCTACACGCACAGCTACACACACAGCTACACACACAGCTACACTATACACGACTACACACACAGCTACACACACAGCTACACACACAGCTACACACACAGCGACACTACACACGACTACACACACAGCTACACGCACAGCTACACTACACACGACTACACACACAGCTACACTACACACGACTACACACACAGCTACACACACAGCTACACTACACACGACTACACACACAGCTACACTACACACGACTGCACACACAGCTACACTACACACGACTACACACACAGCTACACTACACACGACTACACACACAGCGACACTACACACGACTACACACACAGCTACACTACACACAGCTACACACACAGCTACACTACACACAGCTACACACACAGCTACACTACACACAGCTACACACACAGCTACACTACACACGACTACACGCACAGCTACACTACACACGACTACACACACAGCTACACACACAGCTACACTACACACGACTACACACACAGCTACACGCACAGCTACACTACACACGACTACACACACAGCTACACGCACAGCTACACTACACACGACTACACACACAGCTACCCTACACACATCTACACGCACAGCTACACTACACACGACTACACACACAGCTACACTACACACAGCTACACACACAGCTACACTACACACGACTACACACACAGCTACACTACACACAGCTACACGCACAGCTACACTACACACGCTACACACACAGCTACACCACAGCTACACTACACAGCTACACACCAGCTACACGCACAGCTACCTACACGACTACACACACAGCTACACACACAGCTACACTACACACACAGCTACACACACAGCTACACCACAGCTACACTCCACACGACTACACACACAGCTACACCCACAGCTACACTACACACGACTACACACACAGCTACACACACAGCTACACTACACACGACTACACACACAGCTACACACACAGCTACACTACACACGACTACACACACAGCTACACTACACACGACTACACACACAGCTACACTGCACACGACTACACACGACTACACACACAGCTACACTACACACACAGCTACACACACAGCTACACTACACACGACTACACACACAGCTACACACACAGCTACACTACACACGACTACACACACAGCTACACACACAGCTACACACACAGCTACACTACACACGACTACACACACAGCTACACACACTGCTACACTACACCCGACTACACACACAGCTACACTACACACAACTACACACACAGCTACACTACACACAACTACACGCACAGCTACACTACACCCGACTACACACACAGCTACGCACACAGCTACACACACAGCTACACTACCCACGACTACACACACAGCTACACACACAGCTACACACACAGCTACACTACACACCACTACACACACAGCTACACGCACAGCTACACACACAGCTACACTACACACAGCTACACTACACACGACTACACACACAGCTACACTACACACGACTACACACACAGCTACACTACACACGACTACACACACAGCTACACTACACACGACTACACACACAGCTACACGCACAGCTACACACACAGCTACACTACACACAGCTACACACACAGCTACACACACAGCTACACACACAGCTACACTACACACAGCTACACGCACAGCTACACTACACACGACTACACACACAGCTACACACACAACTACACACACAACTACACACACAGCTACACTACACACAACTACACACACAACTACACACACAGCTACACTACACCCATCTACACACACAACTACACACACAGCTACACTGCACACAGCTACACGCACAGCTACACTACACACGACTACACACACAGCTACACACACAGCTACACTACACACGACTACACACACAGCTACACACACAGCTACACACACAGCTACACTACACACGACTACACACACAGCTACACACACAGCTACACTACACACGACTACACACACAGCTACACACACAGCTACACTACACACGACTACACACACAGGTACACTACACACAGCTACACACACAGCTACACTACACACAGCTACACGCACAGCTACACTACACACGACTACACACACAGCTACACTACATACACAGCTACACGCACAGCTACACTACACACGACTACACGCACAGCTACACTGCACACGACTACACACACAGCTACACACACATCTACACTACACACGACTACACACACAGCTACACTACACACGACTACATACACAGCTACACTACACATGACTACACACACAGCTACACTACACACGACTACACACACAGCTACACTGCACACGACTACACACACAGCTACACACACAGCTACACTACACACGACTACACACACAGCTACACTACACACGACTACACACACAGCTACACGCACAGCTACACTACACACGACTACACACACAGCTACACTGCACACGACTACACACACAGCTACACACAGCTACACTACACACGACTACACACACAGCTACACTTCACACGACTACACACACAGCTACACTGCACACGACTACACACACAGCTACACTCACAGCTACACTACACACGACTACACACACAGCTACACTGCACACGACTACACACACAGCTACACACACAGCTACACTACACACAACTACACACACAGCTACACACACAGCTACACACACAGCTACACTACACACGACTACACACACAGCTACACACACAGCTACACTACACACAACCACACACACAGCTACACACACAGCTACACTACACACAACTACACACACAACTACACACACAGCTACACTACACACGACTACACACACAGCTACACACACAGCTACACTACACACGACTACACACAGCTACACACACAGCTACACTACACACGACTACATACACAGCTACACACACAGCTACACTACACACGACTACACACACAGCTACACACACAGCTACACACACAGCTACACGCACAGCCACACAGACACGTACAGCAGAGTGGCTGAATGGTGAGAACACAGGTTTCTGTGTAGGAGGCCCACATTCCAGCACAGTGCAAACATCGTGGAAGGCCGGCATGAGGTGGGTGGGAGGAGACAGGAGGAGAGGGAAGACGGTGAAGAGAACCCACACATTATTCTCCATAGGCTATTGACCCCTATGGAGTGTAATGTCTGGTGAATAGGATCTATTTTCTCCCTGCAGCCCGGGATGGAAAGCCATCCAACCCTTCGTCTCACAGCAGGCAGCAGCCCGGGCGACAAAGAGGACGGTGACGGCTCCAACGTTTCAAACTACGCCTGCTCGCATAAGCAGCCGTTGAACCCTGGGTCTTTTCAAGTACATCCCAGGGGAGACAGACCCCTTCTCTCGCTCTCAACTTCGGCGGCCAGGCGGTGGAACGCTGAATACAGAGAGAGAGAGAGAGAGAGAGAGAGAGAGAGAGAGAGAGAGAGAGAGAGAGAGAGAGAGAGAGAGAGAACTGAACTGAACATATTTATTGTGTTAAGGCCGCCGGCCTATTACACATGGTTTTAAATGCAAAAGCGCGAAAAAGTGCGGCACGAACAAAAGAATTAATCAAAACTGGCATCCTGCACTGGCTTGAACGCTCTGCACGGAAACCAGTCAGTGGCGGCTCAAATCAGAAGTATCAAGCACTGGTTAAAATTTCTGGAAATGGATGAAAGCAGACTCCTGAACAAGGTATACAAAATTATACCACATTGTCTGAAAATTGTAGACTCTGGACATCCAAGGTTAAATAAATATTGATAAACTGCAACCTTGAACATGTGAGGTTTGGAAAAAGAGTTTATGATGAGACTGCATTGCTGAAAAATCTGAGACACGCTGACGAACAGATTTGACGAACAGATTTTACGAACTCTGCAAAGGAGGAGTATTAAGTAGCAAGAGAGATTCTTTCTACAGGCAATTTAAAGATTCGTGTATAACTGAACAATATATCTACGACACAGACACAATAGTGTTCAGATATATTTACGTACGCTTTCGCATCGATACAACTGAATTGTACATCCATACGTTAAGATATATGACAGAAGAGATATAAAAAGTATGTCCTCTATGCAGGGCAGAGGGGGAAACGCACGCATTTCCTTTTCTGTTGCCCCACACTGTACGATTTAAGGGAACGCAATATATTTCCACATCTAGACCTAAATTGTCAAAGTCCGGTAGAATATATGTTGGCTTCCAACCAAAAATACACCATAAGAGCGTTAAGAATGTATTTATACAGAACCTTCAGGCGCAGACAGGAAGCACTGGAGTCCGCAGAAAACGACAGCTCTTTTCCTTGACCAGTGTTTGGCTACATCAGTGTGCATTTACCCCTGCATGTTCAGTCAAAACATGTCGTTTACTATAACACATGAAAGGGCCGATGACCTTATAAATAAACTTTATATATATATATATCTTTCTCTCTCTCTCTTTCTCTCTTTCTCTCTCTCCCTTTCTCTTTCTCTCTCTCTCTCTCTCTCTCTCTCTCTCTCTCTCTCTCTTTCTCTCTCTCTTTTCCTATCTTTCTCTCTCTCTCTTTCTCTCTCTTTCCTCTCTCTCTTTTCCTCTCTCTCTCTCTCTCTCTCTCTCTCTCTCTCTCTCTCGCTCTCTCTCTCTTGTTAAATGTTTGCAGTACCTTTTTGCCTGACATGAATCTCTAGTTGTATCTAGGTTGAGGAAGGTCAGGCATTGGTGTGTGGCTGAGGAAGGTCAGGCGTTGGTGTGTGGCTGAGGAAGGTCAAGCAGGCTTACGAGAGTTTCTTACAGGTGGAAAGTGACGTCAGCTCGAAAGACACACCTGCAACACCAGCTGAAGACGAGGCCAGGAGGAAGGACAGAGACTACAAAGACGATTGTGTGCCGTGGGAAGAAGGGGTCACGTGCCAAGACCAAGGCCACGGGGATTACAGGACCATGGGAAGGGGTCCCGCAGACAATTAGAGCTGAGCTGGGAGGCGCTTCAAGGACCACGAAGGCCAAGGCAGAGACCAGACGCCAGGGCAACGTCACGTCCAGGTTTCCTTGCGTCTCCACGCAGACCCACTGGCCACACAGTCCCACTGGCCACACAGTCCCACTGGTCACACAGTCCCACTGGCCATGCAGTCCCACTGGCCACACAGTCCCACTGGCCACACAGTCCCACTGGTCACACAGTCCCACTGGTCACACAGTCCCACTGGCCATGCAGTCCCACTGGCCACACAGTCCCACTGGTCACACAGTCCCTCTGGCCATGCAGTCCCACTGGACCATGCAGTCCCACTGGTCACACAGTCCCACTGGTCACACAGTCCCACTGGCCATGCAGTCCCACTGGTCACACAGTCCCACTGGCCACGCAGCCCCACTGGCCATGCAGTCCCACTGGTCACACAGTCCCACTGGTCACACAGTCCCACTGGCCATGCAGTCCCACTGGCCATGCAGTCCATCTGGCCATGCAGTCCCTCTGGCCATGCAGTCCCTCTGGCCATGCAGTCCCTCTGGCCACACAGCCCCACTGGCCATGCAGTCCCTCTGGCCATGCAGTCCCACTGGCCACACAGTCCCACTGGCCATGCAGTCCCTCTGGCCACACAGTCCCACTGGCCATGCAGCCCCACTGGCCACACAGTCCCACTGGCCATGCAGTCCCTCTGGCCATGCAGTCCCACTGGCCACACAGTCCCACTGGCCACACAGTCCCACTGGTCATGCAGTCCCTCTGGCCATGCAGTCCCTCTGGCCACACAGTCCCACTGGCCATGCAGTCCCTCTGGCCACACAGTCCCACTGGCCACGCAGTCCCTCTGGCCACACAGTCCCACTGGCCACACAGTCCCACTGGCCATGCAGTCCCTCTGGCCACACAGACCCACTGGCCACACAGTCCCACTGGCCACACAGACCCACTGGCCATGCAGTCCCTCTGGCCACACAGTCCCTCTGGCCACACAGACCCACTGGCCACACAGTCCCACTGGCCACACAGTCCCTCTGGCCACACAGTCCCACTGGCCACACAGTCCCACTGGCCACACATACCCACTGGCCACACAGTCCCACTGGTCACACAGTCCCACTGGCCATGCAGTCCCACTGGTCATGCAGTCCCTCTGGCCACACAGTCCCACTGGCCACACAGACCCACTGGCCATGCAGTCCCTCTGGCCACACAGTCCCACTGGCCATGCAGTCCCTCTGGTCACACAGTCCCACTGGCCACACAGTCCCACTGGCCACACAGTCCCACTGGCCATGCAGTCCCTCTGGCCATGCAGTCCCTCTGGCCATGCAGTCCCACTGGCCATGCATTCCCTCTCGCCACACCGTCCCACTGGCTACACAGTCCCACTGGACATGCAGTCCCTCTGCCCATGCAGTCCCACTGGTCATGCAGTCCCTCTGGCCACACAGTCTCACTGGCCACACAGACCCACTGGCCATGCAGTCCCTCTGGCCACACAGTCCCACTGGCCATGCAGTCCCTCTGGTCACACAGTCCCACTGGCCACATATCCCACTGGCCACACAGTCCCACTGGCCATGCAGTCCCTCTGGCCATGCAGTCCCTCTGGCCATGCAGTCCCACTGGCCACACAGTCCCACTGGCCATGCAGTCCCTCTGGCCATGCAGTCCCTCTGGCCATGCAGTCCCACTGGCCATGCAGTCCCTCTCGCCACACAGTCCCACTGGCCATGCAGTCCCTCTGGCCATGCAGTCCCACTGGCCACACAGTCCCACTGGCCATGCAGTCCCTCTGCCCATGCAGTCCCACTGGTCATGCAGACCCACTGAACATGCAGTCCCTCTGGCCACACAGTCCCACTGGACATGCAGTCTCACTGACCACACAGTCCCACTGTTCATGCAGACCCACTGATCACACAGTCACTGACGTTGTGGCTCTCTAGACCGTTTTCAGGGACGCCTCTCCCTAGCAACGGCCTGCCGTGCTCTCGTCTCCCTAGCAACCGCCAGCAATGCTCTCGTCTCCCAAGCGACAGTATGCCTTCGACTATTCTCCCTAGCAACGGCCCGCCGTGCTCTCATCTCCCTAGCAACATCAAGTCATGCTCTCGTATCCCTAGCAACCAAGTCTTCGACTACTCTCCGTAGCAACGGCCAGCAGTACTCTCGTCTCCTTAGCAACGACCAGCCTTGGGCTTCTCTCCCTAGCAACGGCCGGCCTTGGGCTTCTCTCCCTAGCAACAGCCAGCGTCCCATTCCTCTCCCTAGCAACAGCCAACCTTGCACTCCATTCTCGAGCCACAGCCAGCTTTGGACTCCTCTCCCTAGCAACGCTCAGCCTGGCATCGTTGTCGCCTGCAGTCTGCACAGCCTGTGTGTGTTGTCCAGTGATCCACATGTTGCATTCTTGGCACTCTGCTCTACCGTGATGCTTTAGTTCAGTAAGGAGTAAAGTGGGGACCTGAAATCCGAGCGAAAGCGCTGGTGTGGATGTCCAACCCGCAAGTGGCAATGAGCAGCGCAGACTTGCAGGGACGGCGTGGGACTGGCTCCACTCACGTGACTTTCCACGGCCCTGAGGTGACGACATTGAGTACTTGGACATTTCTCGGCCCTGTGGTGACGACATTGAGTACTTGAAAATTTTACTGCCCTGTGATGAAGGCATTGAGTACTTGGACATTTCACGGCCCTTTGATGACGGCATTGAGTACACGGGCTTTCCATGGCCCTGTGATGACGGCATTGAGTACTTGGACATTTTACTGCCCTGTGGTGACGACATTTAGTACTTGGACATTTCACGGCCCTGTGGTGACGACATTGAGTAGATGGACATTTCACGGCCCTGTGGTGACGACATTGAGTACGTGGACATTTCACGGCCCTGTGGTGGCGGCATTGAGTACTTGGACATTTCACTGCCCTGTGGTGACGACATTGAGTACTTGGACATTTCACGGCCCTGTGGTGACGACATTGAGTAGATGGACATTTCACGGCCCTGGGGTGACGACATTGAGTACGTGGACATTTCACGGCCCTGTGGTGGCGGCATTGAGTACTTGGACATCTTACTGCCCTGTGATGGCGACATTGAGTACTTGGACATTTCACGGCCCCTTGATGACGGCATTGAGTACACGGGCTTTCCATGGCCCTGTGATGACGGCATTGAGTACGTGGACATTTCACGGCCCTGTGGTGACGATATTGAGTACTTGTACATTTTACTGCCCTGTGATGGCGAAATTGAGTACTTGGACATTTCACGGCCCTTTGATGACGGCATTGAGTACACGGGCTTTCCATGGCCCTGTGATGACGGCATTGAGTACGTGGACATTTCACGGCTCTGTGGTGACGATATTGAGTACTTGTACATTTTACTGCCCTGTGATGGCAACATTGAGTACTTGGACATCACGGCCATGTGATGACGGAATTGAGTACACGGGCTTTTCATGGCCCTGTGATGACGGCATTGAGTACTTGGACATTTCACGGCCCTGTGCTGACGACGTTGAGTACGTGGACATTTCACGGCCCTGTGCTGACGACGTTGAGTACTTTGACATTACACGCACCTGTGATGACGACATTGAGTGCTTGGACATTTCGCGGCCCTGTGATGGCGACATTGAGTACTTTGACATTACAATGTCCTGTGATGGCGACATTGAGTACTTTGACATTACACGGCCCTGTGATGGCGACATTAAGTACTCTGACATTTCACGGCCCTGTGCTGACGACATTGAGTACTTGGACACTTCACGACCTTGTGATGACGACATTGAGTACACACGATATCAACGGCCCTGTGGTAAATACATTGAGTGCTTGGGCATTTCACGGCCCTGTGGTGACGACATTGAGTACTTGGACATTTCACGGCCCTGTGGTGACGACATTGAGTACTTGGACATTTCACGGCCCTTTGATGACGACATTGAGTAGATGGACATTTCACGGCCCTGTGGTGACGACATTGAGTACGTGGACATTTCACGGCCCTGTGGTGACGACATTTAGTACGTGGACATTTTACGGCCCTGTGCTGACGACATTGAGTACTTGGACATTTCACTGCCCTGTGATGACGACATTAAGTACTTGGACATTTCACGGCCCTGGGGTGACGACATTGAGTACGTGGACATTTCACGGCCCTGTGGTGACGACATTTAGTACGTGGACATTTCACGGCCCTGTGATGACGACATTGAGTACTTGGACATTTCACGGCCCTGTGATGACGACATTGAGTACTTGGACATTTCACCGCCCTGTGGTTAGGACATTGAGTACTTGAGAATGTCACGGCCCTGTGGTGACGACATTGAGTACTTGGACGTCACGGCCCTTTGATGACGACGCTGAGTACTTGACGTCACGGCCCTGTGGTGACGACACTGAGTACTTGGGCATTTCACGGCCCTGTGGTGTCGAAATTGAGTCCTTGAACGTCACGGCCCTGTGATGGCGACATTGATTACTTGGACATTTCACAGCCCTGTGGTTACGACACTGAGTTTTTGGACGTCACGGCCCTGTGATGACGACATTGAGTACTTTGACATGTCACAGCCCTGTGATGATGAAATTGAGTACTTGGACATCTTTGCACAGTGGGCAGATACGATAATCATCATTATAGGCCTATCATCTCACGTGTATGGACAACTCACAGACTCCCGAGCCAAATCGAATGAGTATATCTCTGTGGGCTTTTCTATCAGTCAGGGCCCGTATTCACAACGGCGATTTATCTTTTCAACACTCGATTTATTCCCTAGCCCCGCGTTATCTTGATCGGTTAGATAAGGTACGCTCGTCAGAGGATTCTGGGTTGCGCTTTGCTATATATACTTGTTTCCAGCCAAGGGAGAGCGGAACAGGCATTTGGAATCGTCTGAGTTTAGAGATAAATCGGAGTTAAAATAAATCGCCGATAAATCGCCGTTGTGAATACGGGCCCAGAAAGATATGTATTTCTGTACAACTGGTTGTCTATTAACAAAAAGATGAACACAGTATATTCTGCTTTGAGAAAAACTTGACAACCATTTTTTATCATACTCCTCTACCATCCTATCTTCAATTCTCTAATAAAGCTTTGTATATCATTCAAATTTAGTTTTACCATTCTTCTCAAAACCATATTTGCAAAGTGCATCTCTGATTTTTTGAGCCCAGCACGTCATCATCATGTTACGGACCTGTCGTGAAAGTCTCTCTTACTGCATCGCGGTGATTCTCAGCCAGCTTCTATCGCTCGCTAAAGTGGCATACAGCTGAGTTGAACCGCCCTAGTTTTCCGTAGGCCCTACCGTTTGGAGTACTCACACAACCATTGAGAAATGTATTCGTGGCATACCTATGGACAGATTCAATAAAACTACAGTCAGTTAATCCCCATATTTCCGCACCGTACATAATAATTGGAATCTGTGCATCAAACACGTTGAATATTTCATAAGGAACGCACCTTAGTTGATGTAAAAATCTCAGAACCCATGACACACCTACTTTTCCTCTCTGTGAAAGGTCTACAAAACCAGCTGAACATTATGTATGATTCTGCCAAATAAGCTGGGACTTGAAAGTCTGCTCGTGTACAGCAGACCTAAATATTAAGTATTGGTTTCATGTGTTACCTCCAATATATTACATCCGAGAGACCACGTTTTATTTTCAGCTAAAAATTCCTCCACCATTGAAGACAAAAATGGAACATTTCTCAAGAGTTAACGACAAGTCCCAGCTTTTCCCCAATCAGAATTATACATGATGTTCAGCTGGTTTTGTAGGCCCATAACAGTCATCCTAACTCCAAGAAATTGTTGTGAAGGTTCTGGATCGTGCGAGAGGATCGTGGCATGGTTGGTTTGTTTATATCAGTCAGATCATTGCCCTGGTACGCGGTCGAGTCGGGCTAAATTTGTCTTGTTGTATCACGTGACGTCAGTCGATTTCCAGCTCGAGCTTGAGAGAATATGCCTCTTCATTCACGAAAGATCTGGAACCTGTGTTTAGGTATATAAAGCGCGATAGAGCGAGAGAGACTCAGACACGAGCAGCAGATCCGACAGAGTTAAGGTGAGAACTTAACTTTGTGCAAGGAGTGAGTCCTCTGCGGCACTGCGCATAGAGTGAAGCGAGTACGACGATACTGTTGATAGTCACCGCTGTGTATCGACCAGTGCGAGAATAAAGTTTATCGAAAACGACCACCAGCATTTGTAACTTCGACTTCCCAGCGCAAGCTAGGAGAACCCCCGTACAACAAGATAAGAGTGCAACAAAATGTTCCCACGCTTAGGCGATACACGACTCCGTTCATTCTCTATATCAAATCGTCATCCACCTATGGTCCACACGGAAGTGTTTCGTAAATCAATGCTACAAAGATATGGAACTCGCTACCTTTTTTCAGTAAAAAATTCATCGAATCTTCAGGCATTCAAAAAGCAGTTGAAACTCTATCTCAAGAACAATGAGAGGGATGGGGAGAAAAAACGTGATGGAATGAAATATTGAGAGAGAGAGAGAGAGAGAGAGAGAGAGAGAGAGAGAGAGAGAGAGAGAGAGAGAGAGAGAGTGTTAGAGTTC
>JAWQFJ010001027.1:85000-133253 GCA_034096865.1 Theodoxus fluviatilis | reverse complement strand
TCACTTGTCTTCCAACAATCAAGTGCTCAATACCAGCAGTTCGACGCAGAAATTGACATGCTCAAACCACTATCCTTTGAAGTTCACTTCAGTTCAAACACGCTGAAATTTTACATCCTCTCAAGGGGAAAGGAACAATACTATCCCGATATAAAAAGAAAGAAACATAAAAAAAATCATTTGAAGAAAAAGAAAAAGAAAAGAAAAAAGAATGAAAAAAAAAACAAAAAAAAACACAGAAATGTGTGACACGAACCACTATTTCTCTCTTAAAAGTAACTTTCTCAAAGCCTGATAAAAAGAAAAGAGAGATAACAGTACTTATTCCTGAGTTGA
This sequence comes from Theodoxus fluviatilis, assembly GCA_034096865.1. Taxonomy (NCBI): domain Eukaryota; kingdom Metazoa; phylum Mollusca; class Gastropoda; order Cycloneritida; family Neritidae; genus Theodoxus; species Theodoxus fluviatilis. Next base: position 132,917 of record JAWQFJ010001027.1, on the reverse strand, counting down.
CTATGGAGAGTTTGGAATATTTCAACCCAAAAGCTTTCCTAGCTTCTCTTGTAGCAACATTCTGCACTGCCCAACCAATGACTCCAAGGAAGAAGGTCAGCACTATTATTCAAGCAAGCTATCTACCATGAGTCAGTGTTTCCTTCTTGGGTTCCCCAACCTTCTTGTCTGTTTACCTTTAATATTCATAGGTTTTTTGTTTGATTTCCTCTGTATTATCTTCATCCACCAAAGGCCTTTGTTTGGGGCATAGGTTGTTATCTGCTTGGTCGAGCGTGAGACTTGTTTGAGTGTGAAATTTTTGAGGGAATTGTCGATTCGCTTCGGATGTGTGTTCATTCGAAGTTGCAAGAGAGCGTCCCTCAATGGTGCGGTAATGAGGGTCTCCAAATTATAAGCCCAAGTAAGGAAAATATAAGATTACCCTTGTGAGTCAAGCACCTACTAGGTCTCGATTGATTGTGGCGGCCCCTATTGTGCCCTGGAAGGAAAAATCCTAAAGCGCCTCTCATCCTGTGCGGCGAAAAAATTACCAGTCACTCAAGCATTAAAAAAACCAGAACCAATAGAGCAGAAACATACATGTAAATATTATTCACTTACGAAACAATCAACGCCGGAACTGACGTTTCCCTACTGAAGACGGTTATAAAGTAAGTTGAGGTCCGAGCGGAGATATACAGAACTAATTTTTTTACTTTGTGGCATATAACATTGACATTTGGGTTTTTTTTTTACTCGGTTTTTATTTTGTTTAGTTTTTTATTATTGTTATGTCTTGTTGTTTGGTGTGTTTTTTTTTTGTTTTTTTTTAGAGATTACTGTTATACCCTTATTGTTCGGTCGTGTTTTACGGGATCCATGTTTATAACCACAGCGTATTTGCCGTTGTGGTTGTTTGTTTAAAGGTTTTTTCCTTATTACTGAATGCTGAGAAATCCCTGCCTTAAAAAGTTGCACCTCAAGTTGTTTATTGTACCCATAGTTACTTCATGCTATCCATACTTTCAGTCTGTTGTAAACAGCTACAATATTAATGCTTCCTGTTTGCTTTTTTTTTTACCTTGAGTTGTTGGTGTTATAAAAATTCTAGGCACAACATTAGACCAATAATGATAATACACTCTTTGTACACTTTATTGGAACAGTATAAGTGAGCTGAGTACTATATTATTTTGCGTTGATGTAAGATCTGTGGTTTTATTTATTGGTCGGTATTTGTTTTTTATTTTTTTTTTTCTTTTTTTTTTTTCGTTTTTTATAGACTTGTTATTTTTCTTGGTATTTTTTTATTCTTTTTTAATGGATGTATTGTCGGTGCTCAGACCCTGTCATATCTTTTTTTTTGTTTTGGTTCTGGATATTTGATTAACAGTCACTATTATAGTTCGATAGGATGCATTTCTTTGTAAGGTCACTATTTGAGTCATTCCGCGTCTTAGTTTGATTGTTTGTGGATGAAGTATAGGTTACTCCCTTAGGTACTTCCTGCCACACCCAAGTATTAACTACCCGATCCAATCTGACTACCCATTTCCAATACACCACCTCTATGTGTCTGCACGGTCTTTCCGTTGCTTCTAACTTTTACTCTTGGACCAGTCGATAGCTCACCTTCTGGGCTTCCACACTCAGTTGCTGAACTCTCGAGCCGTACCCTGTGAGAAATCCCCCTCACAATTTTTGAACAGAAGCATGTTGAATATGCGGACACTTGGGGAGGCACACAGAGGACAGCCAGTATCTGCTGCGAACTTGGAAATACACATCTTTGCTGGATCACTTCAATATGGTTGTTTTTTATCGGGATCTTCCAATGTATATATTGAACGATAGAGTTATTTATGACATTTATGATTGTTCCGGCGATGGCAGCTGGAGTGTTCTATGATATTTGTACCGTTGCGCATAGGATTTGATTTGGTCAGTTTGTCCGGCAAGGTGGGAGATTGATTGTAGATATTTAGAGAATGGATGTCGACAATGTGTAATATCTGAAGTAAAAGAGGGCATACGAAAATGACTATGTGCATTGTTCTAGAGGACAAGGTTTTTTTGAGTATTATTTAGTTTTGTTTACTTTTTTATTTTATTTTATGTGTATTTAATTTGTTTTTTGGAATCAGGTTTGTTGGTGTCTATTTTTGTGTCGTGGTCTTTATGTTGATTTTGTTTTGGAATTTCACAATGTCAACTTAATGACTGGTTGGTTTTGGTGCATTTGAGTTCTTGAGGATCTTGTAGTGATGAGTTTTCGTATACTTGGTATTGGTTGAATTGGGGTAATTGGCGGGTTGTATGGAATTCTTTTTCTTGGGCAATTACTAAATACACGATGATGAGGATCTTTTGTTTTATGTCTCTTTGTTTTTAGGACTCGGAAATGGTAATGTTGCGTTTATTTGTTAGCGTATATTCAACAGGTAAAAAGAAGTCATTTTAATCGCACCACTCTTAACAGTTTCGTCGCTTTTCTTCTTTTGGATGTCTTCTCTATTTAAGGGTTGTTCTCGAGCCTAGTTGGCGTTTGTGTATTAACCTTTTTTTGACGTTCACAAGATTAAAAACACGCTTCGCTGTATTATGTGCTAGCAACACTGTGTTTTTGGCATACACCATCATTGACACCCGATTTATTGTACATAGCACACACAGGGCAGCATTGCTTTAGCGGTACACAGCACTACTCAAAAGAGCCCCATCAACTATTAATGCGATTGTTCCTGTGGATAATTGCGGTTATTTTTTAGTGTCTTTGATGACAATGATCACCTTCGTTTTAGGTTTATTAGTCTTGTGTTGTTTATTTAATTGTTATGGTTTGTTAAAGAGTTTAGGTTATTTATATTATACCCTCAGGTCATCGTAGGGTGGCTAGGTGCCATTGTAGCTAGTATGGTATGATGAACCATTAGAGTGATCTTTCAGCTTTGTATGTAAGAGCATAGATTTTGTTTAGAGTGACATATTAGGATTGTATTGATTGGGTAGATTTTCCTCTTCCTCCCTCCCATCCTCCCCTTCCTCCTCTACCTTCCCTCCTACCATACCCTCACTCCCTCCCTGACCGACTCCCCTTTCTTCCTGACTCTCCCGACCTTTCCCTTTCCATTTCTTACTCTGCTTCTTACTGTTTTCTTCTCATGTGATCTCGTCTCTGTCTCTCTTGCCTCTTGTCTTCTCTGTTTCTTTCGTTTCCTGCCTTTTCCGTTCAAGTCTATCTGACAGTTTCTCACGAATTCATCGACTATTCATACAATTCACATTATCACACTAACCAACAAGCAAACTTAAAGTCGGATGAGAAGCAATAAATGCGCACTAACTAGCAAATACATACAACAAGATTATTACTAACAAATATAGAAGATTGATGGAAGAAAACACTTATTTTGTTTTTTTTTTATTGTTTTTTTATTTTTGCATAGTGGTGAGTGGAATTGGAACACCAAAGGAGAGTTATTTTGTCAATTTAAATTTATAAAATTATTCAATTCTGACAAATAATTTTAAGAGAAATGCCTATTCTTTTATTTTCTCTTCGCTTGTTTTACGTAGCTCTTTTTCTTTTTTATTTTGTCGGGTTTCTCTTTTTTCTCTTTTTTTGTTTTTTTTTTGTTTGTTGTAGAAATGCAGTAAACTCAAAAACTATTGTAGTATTAGCAACTAAAGATCTGATTTGTTATTTTGCAAGATGACAGTGGTGGCAAAAGAATTGCCTTTGTACACGGGCACTTTTGCTTTTCATTCTGCGGTATTATTTGGATGCTTTTGGAAGCGTGTAAAAGCAGAGATAGGTAGCGAGCCGCTATGGCACGGACTCTTCTCCCTTACTGTTGGATCCCAACGACAGAAAAAGGAGAGAGATAGAAGAATGAAGAGATGACATAAATGAATGGCCATCAATAGGCCTATTCTTCTGTGTATAAGCAATGCATAGCTGCACTCTCGGTGGGATAATTTTGTGCATACAAGAATGATAGTATTTGCTCCTTTGGCATACTCGTGCTCAGGGATGTGACAACCTCCTAATGGTGCCCCCTTCCCCAATTTTCTCTTTTCTAAAGTTATGTTGTGAGGGAAGCATGCTTGTTGCATGTTTGTGCTATGTGTGTGGTAATTTGTTCCTGCACGATAATATCACAAAATATGGTGTGCTAATATTTCAAGCTTTTTTTTTTCGTGCACTCGACAACTTCTGGCTAAATTAATCTTTAGGAATGAGAATAGTAGTGTGTAGTTTTAGTGTACTGCACATCAGCAGTAGCATCTTCATGTAGTTGTTGTAATATTGGCATATGCATGGGCGGATTCGGGTGTGAATGATGAGGAAAAGACTGCAATTGTTTATGGCAGGTGCATATTACAAGGTTGTTCTTTCACAAAAAATGTCAATGGAAGAGAGGCCGATAGGGGTGAAAACACCACTCACAATTTTTCGCTACACCATGGCCCTGACAGGGCCAAATCAACTAATCACCCAAACAGTAGCAAAGTCTATATAACGCAAAGTTATGAACGTGTTGTTGTTTGGTTGTGTCTATGTTCTGCGATACTTTACAATAACGAGACCCACTACTGTCACAGTCAAACTATATGACTGGAATTTGAAATTTAATTGTTCTATACCATTTGTAGGCAGGCCAATACAAGAGAAGAGTAGAAAAATCCTGATTCCCCAGGCGTTGTTGGCTATTACTGGGGTTGACTAACATGTTCACGAATTATTTTCTTGCATGTAAATGAAGGTTTGTACGGTGTACATGCTCGATCAATGTGTGCCTCCTGTGTGTAGCCTACTTGAATTGCACGTGGGATATGTTTGAGTTGCTGTGCATTGGCGTCCACAAGTCTGTGCAGCCTCCAGGGTCAAGTTACAAACAGCTAAGAGGACAGGCTGGGGCCGATTTTACATTTGAGAAACTTCCTGAGACATGGTGTTTTAAAAAGACATCAAAAGAACAAAAAAAAAACAATGCCCCAGTAAATGAAAGTTGACCACATTCAAGGGGCATATACTCAATAGGCAAGAAAAGTTCCGAGTCATATAACAACTGGTTTATCTCAAAACTGCGAAGATAGATTCGAGACAATCCCCACCTTGCAGGTCTTTGAGGATGGGTTGAACGGCTTGTCTTGGGAGAGTTTTTTTTTTAATGCAGAGCGTCCACACGGAAGGTGTTGTTGACGGGTGGTTGTAGATCTGACCTTGGCACTCCTGGTGATTTTGTGAACGTTTGCCTCCTGCAGGCTTCCACTTCTTGTTGGGGCTCCATCGTAGAAGCTGATCACCATGGCCGCGCGAAACCGTGACGATGGCCTTACCCTTCGACGGTAAACAAGGAGACATGGATTTTTGAAATTCACAAGTCAATGAAATGAACACGTTTTGTTTGGGGCCTATTGTAGCCTTTTTGGTGCTATGAAAGGCACATCCTGGCTCATGTGGAATGGTCACTCGAATTCCGAGAGAGCTCCGAACTCATTTTACCTCTGTCCATCTGTCTTTTATCAGTTTATGAGGCAACATAGGGCACGAATGCAGTGCGGTCCTCATTCATTCCCCCCCAAACCTAAGGGAGCCCCTCACAAAGGAAACTGGTCAGACGTTGTTTGTTTGAACCAACCACATACATTATGCCAAATCTGCGCAGTACATGTACCTTAAACTTTCGTCCATTAACACACACTTATATGGTGCTAAACTTTTACAGTCCTGTAATATTCTAACGCAACATTGTGGGTCACAGAAAAATAGTATGGGGTTTGCGTGGAAGGCTGCTTGTGCGTATGTACTACTCTCATAGCATAAACAAAATCAGTGTTTTGACAGGCAACTGGACAGGTAGTTGTGAGTTGTGAACGACACATCAAAACAGCAGCAGCTGGCCAAGTCCATCTACAACCCATCATGTTTCCTCTAGTTCCTGCCCACAGATCCTCCATTCTTTTGTGCCTGATCCAATCCGTTTTCAAAAGTCTGTGCCCAGAAAACAACAGCATTTCCACAGCCCGCGAGATTGATCTGGTCTCTCTTTTGCTCTCGCGTGTGGTGCGCCCGCTGCCTCCGTGTGTTTTTTTTTGCTGTGTTAGTGTTGATTGTTGTTTGTTTTTTGAGCGTGTGTTTTGAAGAGTCTGAGGAGGGGTGAGAGGGGCAGGGATTTTATCCTGCCGCATTGTCTGAGTATTATAGATAATTCTCTTGGTGTGCTGGGGGAATGCTGTTTTCTGGGCACAGTACTTGAAAATGGGATTGGATCAGGCACAAAAGCATTGGAGGATCTGTGGGGCAGGAACTAGAGGATCCTGATGTGTTGTAGATGGAACTTGGCCAGCTGCTGCTGTTTTGATGTGTTTTCACTCACTACATGTCCAGTTGCTGTCAAAACACTGTTTTGTTTGCTTGATTAGTACATACCAGCAGCCTCCACTCAAACCCATACTATTTTCTGTGACCCAAATATTGCATTAGAATATTACATGGACTGTAAAATTTAGACCATTAATTTGTTGTTATGGCTGAAGTTTGGTACATGTACTTCGCAGATTTGCATAATGTTGTGTTGGTTCAAAAACACTCTGCAGTCCTTGTGAGTGGCTCCCTTAGGTTTGGGGGTGAGAATAGACCCACTGCATCGCCCTTTGTGCCTCATAAAAGACAAATGACAGAGGAAATTATTTCTTGCTCTCTCTGATTCTAGTGACCATTCATGGCCATTGGCCTTTCATAACACAAAAAGGCTCATAGGCCAAAAAACTGCATTCATTTAATTGTGAATTTAAAATCCATGTCTCCTTGTTTACAGTGAGGTAGCCATCGTCACGTCGCGGGCCATGGTGATGCTCTACGATGAGCCCAACAAGAAATGGAAGCCTGCAGGAAACGTTCAATCACCAGGAGTGTCCAAGGTCCAGATCTACCACCACACCGTCAACAACACCTTCCGTGTGGTCGGCCGCAAGCTGCAAGACCATGAGGTGAGGGAGTTGTCCATCTAGTCTTCGCAGGTTGAAGGAAACCAGTTGTGGGCTCGGAACTTTTCTTGCTATTGGAGTATTGCCCCTTGACTGTGGATTTCATTTACTGGGGTCATTGTTTTTTTTTTGTTCTTTTGATGTGTTTTAAAAACCTTCAGGAAGTTCTCAAAATGTAAATGGGAGCCCAGCATGCCTTAGCTGTTTGGAACTTGACCCTGGAGGCAAAGACTTGTGGACCAATGCACATCATCAACATACCCACAAGTGCAATCAAGTAGGCCTACACACGAGAGCACACATTGATGAGCATACACGTACACCTTCATTTACATGCAAGAAAATATATTCAGGAATGTTGGCAACCCAGTATAGACACCCTGGGAAGCAGGATTTTCTCTCTTTCTCTTTTGGCCTGCCTACAAATGGTAATGAAAATTTAATTTCAATTCCAGTCAAATATTTCTGTGACAGTGGGTCTGTTTTGTACAGGCAAAAAAAGAGAAACAACCAAAACACATTCAATAATTATCTTAATGACTTTGGCCCTTGGCCATTGAGTTGTGGTGGTGTTTCACCCCTTGGCTTTCTTGACTTTGAACTTGTAAATGCACCTTCACACATTGCAGTCTTTCTCTCTCACTCCTCCCATGCATTCCATTTACAACTAAATGAAGATGACCTGCATGATGTGCAGTACTCCTAAATTTGGACAGTTGTGCACAAGCTTGTACACCTTTGTGTATATGTGCATTTCCGCTCAAACATGCACAAGCTTGCTTACTCACATACTTTAGAAAAGAGAAATGGGCACCATTAGGAGGTTGCACAGCAGTGGGAACTTTGTATGCAAATGTTCCACCGAGAGTGCAGTTGCTATAAGAAGAATGGCCTTGCCATTCATTTTGTTTCTGGGATCGGGAGAAAGTGAATAGGTTTCTTTACATTACGAGTAGCTTGCCACTGCATATTGCATATACATCAGTCTTGTGGGATACTACAGTTTTTGAGTTTAGATGTACACAGCATTTCTCTTAATTATTTGTCAGAATTGATTATTTTATTGAAAATTGGTTCCAGCTATTGTTGTTCCATTCTTGTGTGTGTGTGTATGTGTGTGTGTGTGTGTGTGTGTGTGTGTCATATGAGAGAGAGAGAGAGAGAGAGAGAGAGAGAGAGAGAGAGAGAGAGAGAGAGAGAGAGAGAGAGAGAGAGGAGAGGAGGGAGGGAGGGAGGGAGGGAGGGAGGGAGGGAGGGAGGGAGGGAGGGAGGGAGGGAGGGAGGGAGAGAATTTTTACATGTTACTCCAGTGTGCAAATGTTTGACACTTGTGGTTCCTATTCCACCCCAAAAAACCTTGTATGAATTTCCCCCTGCCACATTATGGAGTACTAATATCTAGTTATTGTTCATGACAAATGTCAGGGGTCAGTTGACTTTAATTATGTCTACCTTACTTTCTGTTCATTTATTTATTGGTCTATGTGCCAGATACTCAGTAACCAGTTCCTGATGTAGAATATTAGTATGTTTCCATGCTGGTTTTGGATGGACCACATGAGGAGTTTGGATTTCAGGCCTCAGTTTGGCTTATTGACTTGAATGAACAGCAATTCAAGCCTTTGGTGATCAGATCATGACGTGGGGACACCAGGAAAGGAAACACTGAATCAGTGGTAGCTTGCTTGAATAATGTGCTGAACTTCTTCCTGGAGTCATTGACAGTGCAGAAGTGTGCTCAAGCTAGAAGCTTTTGTTGATGTCCAACTGTCCAGGTCACCGAAATACTGTTTCTAGGCTTTGAAAAGTTATTTTAGGAGAAAGATTGTTCGTCATTGTGTTTTTCGGGATGTATGTCCCTTGCCCCTTGAGATGAGAAATTCATTGTTTGAACTGAAGTGAACTTTCAAAGTGGTTGGAGGCAGTCTGCGTGAACTGCTGGTATTGATCAGTTTGATGTTGGAGACAGTGACTTGACACTTCCACAAGAAGCCTTGAACTGTCTTCTTTCATAGTGTCATGATTGGGGTAGGTTGTATGTGGCTCGACCACCAACCGGACAGTAAAAATATATAATATATATAAGAAATTCTTTCCTCAGTCACTAATCATATTTAAAAACAAAGATGCCACAAATAGAATTTTACATAAAACAACCTCTTCACATTACAAGGACATCTTTCAAACAAAACTATCTCAATAACCGAAAACAAAACTGAGGGGAAAAAATTCATTATTACAAATAAGAAATCTTTATTAAAAAAACGCCCACACTGGGCTTGCATAAATCAAGTTCTTAGTATTCCATTACTTCTTCCATTCTTCTTCCTCAATCCATCTTCCTCCTTGCGAAATAAAAACTGGTCTTTATATGATAAATTCCCTGCGCCAGAACCCGTAAATACCGTGCAACAGGGGACACTCAGCATCAGGGTGGATAAGCACATTCAAAAACGCCTCTAACAGCAAGCGCTGACGCTGCATAACGCTTAAAGGTTTATAATGCCATACTAAAGAAAACATGAAGTGGACTTAAAGTCAAACCTCCCATGAGCCGTGACAGATTTTCTCTTTAATCTTTTTGTAAAATTAAAAATAATAAACTGAGTGGTGACACATAGAAAGGCTTGAACTTGTGATTGGTGTCTGTAATATTTTTATTCATAGAACGATTTGATGTCAGTTACATCTTATGAGGTAATGATCATTAACCAGAGCTTTAAACAGATGTGTTGACTGAGTCTTACATCTACCAATGTCCAGATTCCGTCAGGTCACCTAGTAATGAATGAAGTGTTCTCTTTACTGTTTGATTAATGTATTGCACATGTAGTTTTTAACAGGTTTAGCACAGACAAAGATGAAAGTTTCATCAGCCATCTGAGGGAAACTCCTAATGTAGTTAGAACTGCTGATATTGTTCACTTTTATGGATTTTACTTTATCTGAATATTACTTTATGCCTTTTTATTACATTTAATGAGGATGAGCTGTTTCTGTTTACTTGGCTCCATGTGGAACCCCGCAGACTATGGCAGGGTGGCAGTGGTGGCACAGGGGATTCATCACAATGCAAAGCAGGTACCAGACAGCCAGCAGCGCCCTCTATGGAGGACTTGAAGCAGCTGTAGCATCAGTTACGCCCTTGACAAACATCTGCATGACTCTGCCTCTTTGGACCCGCAGTCGGAATTAGAACCACCTCATGTTCATTAATGATGTCTGGCTTGGTCACCCGCATTTGAATGAGTCTGCCTGCACTTTCATTTTGAACAGCCTTCCAAAATAGCTTTGCACCGAAGGTCCATGAGTGTGTGACTTTGTTGTGCAGGTGGTCATAAATAGCGCCATACTGAAGGGCCTGCGCTACAACCAGGCAACACCCACTTTCCACCAATGGCGGGACAGCCGCAACGTGTGGGGCCTCAACTTCTCCAATCAGGAAGAGGCTGACAACTTCGCCCATTCCATGCTGGCAGCTCTGGACACGCTCAACAGTAAGTTCTAGTGCTCACTCGTGTTGCTGATCTCTGGTCACTGTCCAGGTCTCAGCCCCAAGCTGCTGCAGCCATGTTTTTTGGTCAGGATACCTTTGCTGCGGCACTTCATAGACTCAGTGGTGAGTGGAGAGGTGATGGAATAAGAATTCAGTATTCCCATCAATTAATATGAATCTTTGGTGGTTTTTTTTTACTTCTTCTGTTCTTTGTACTCTTTGACATTATGGTGTCTGCATACATATTTGGATCTGGAAAATGAATTGTTTCTTAGGAATCTTTTATACTAATTTTTCCTCTTTCTTTCTTTCTTTCTTTCTTCCTTTCTTTCTTTCTTTCTTTTTACTGTTGTCTTCCTTTTTTCTGCTCTTTTTTTTTCCTTCTTAATTAGAGTCACTTAGTTCGAGGTTGCTAAGTTTTGTATACATTCCTGGGTCCTTGGGCAGTTTTTCAGGATAGGAAAATGTCCATGGATCTAAGATTTGTCATAGATTATCAGAGAGTAAATAAAGTTTGTTGTAGATGTTAGTAGTTATCAAACTGTTAGACAATGGTAGTTGCCAGAGCAGTTCTCAGTTCATGTCTAGCACACCTATTGATCAACATCTATAGTTTTCACCAAGCTTATTTGAATGAATTTTAACATCTGTCTTCACATAATCTTGTCTGCCATGAAAGCATCTTAGTTAATTGTGTCATGTTGACCCTTTTTATTTTCTTCTTCTTTTTTTTTCTTTCTTTTTTTTCTTTTTTCTTTTTTTTTTGGGGGGGGTCCTTTTTTTAAACAACTACGCCATATAGTATTTCAAAATGCAAGTGTTTTGCTTTGTGGCATCTTTAGATACTTGACTCAACATTTGGTTTCCATTATTCTAAAATTCTGGTATTAGCATGGAAGACCTGTCATGGAGATATTAAAGAATTTGGTTATTAGAAATCCATTGCTTCATCTTACTCTTTTGACAGATGACAGATTTTCCAGATCGTCAACACATGCCTTCTCATTAGTTTTTGACTCACATGCGAAGCAAAAGTGAGTCTATGTACTCAGCCGTGTCGTCCGTCCGTCCGTCCATCCGGGCGTAAAAAACTTAAACGTTGGATTTTTCTCGGAGACTATTAAGTCTATCAACACCAAATGTGGCAGGATGGTGTATGATGACAAGGCCTCAAAAAACATACACAGTGACTTGATCTTGCTTCAAGGTCAAGGTCACAGGAGCCATAAATGTGGTCTCAAAAACAGTCATTTTTCACATTTTCCCAATTTTCTCCCACGTTATTGAGAATGGCGACCTTAGCTACAAGTGGTATATAGGTCAAAGCAAGCCCTATCTATTGATACCAGTTTGGTTGACCTTGCTTCAAGGTCAAGGTCACAGGAGCTCTTCAAAGTTGGATTGTATACATATTTTGAAGTGACCTTGACCCTGAACTATGGCAGATAACTGTTTCAAACTTAATAATTATGTGGGGCACATGTTATACTTTCATCATGAGACACATTTGGTCACATATCATCAAGGTCAAGGTCACTTTGACCCTTATGAAATGTGACCAAAATGTGGTAGTGAACCACTAAAATTGACCATATCTCATGGTAGAAAGTGCCAATAAGCACCATTGTGCTTCCTATGTCTTGAATTAAGAGCTTTGTGTTGCATGACCTTGGATGACCTTGACCTTGGGTCAAGGTCACGTGTATTTTTGGTAGGAAAAAATGTGTAAAGCATTTCTTAGTGTATGATGTCATTGCTAGGTTTAGTTGTTTGACCTTGACCTTGAAGGTCACTGAATGTCAAGGTCAAGGTCAAGCATGTGAGTCGTATGGGCTTTGCCCTTCTTGTTCTATATGTTTTGCTTGCATCCAGTGTTTGGTGAATTCAATGTCTTACTTTGTGTACAGGTATATACCGGACCCCTGCCCCAGTGACACCAGCCCCTCCCCCACCCCAGCAGCAGCCCATCTACCAGCAGGTGCAGCCCAACATGAGCAATGGGCCCCTGGACCAGGATGAGCAGCGGTCAGTGTCACTGTCTTGGTCTGCCTTTGTTGGACCCTTTCTCTGTACTTATGATGGAGTCTCATTTGTGTTGGGCTCTGTTTATACTGTTTCAGACTTAGTTAAGTGGTCAGTGTCTATGCCTTGGTCTCATTGTCTGTTCTCTTTGTTGGACTCTATGTCTTTCCTCTGTGTTAAACCAGGATGAGTGGTCAGTGTCTTGGTCTCCTCTGTAGGTCATGTGAGACCCTTTTTCTGTACTTTGTGATGGACTCTGTTCTTTGCACTGTGTGTCGGACTTGACCGTACTGCATGGTGGACTCGTTGCTTAAATCTCTCTCACTGGATCTTTCACATGTGCGATGGTAGGACATGTCTTCAATTCCTCATGAAAGTTTTATTGTCTGAGCCACTTGTAAGACCCTGTTCTGTATTTCATGCTAGTCTTGTATCTGTACTTTGTGTGTTGGATATCACTCTTATGTGTCATGCTGGAGTATTGTCCCAGCCTCTTGTTAAACTCTTATGTGTGTGTTGTGTTAGACTGCCATTGCTTCACGTAGGAGCTGCTGCATCATGTTGACATCTTGTTTCTACTTCATGATAACTCTGCCATGAATCCTATGCGATTCTTGCTTCCACTTCATGTGGGATTGGTGTCCATTCTTTGCTGTTGGCTCCGGGCGAAGCGAAACCTGTATGCTTTTTTTCTAATACAAAGTTAAGTCTCCAAGTCAGTGCAAATAGTCCTTTGCTACTGCCACTTGCCCCTTATCTCCTCCAAGATTCAACAACTATACACAGGTTACTACCACAATTAGGTATTCAAATACATATAAATATTGAGAACTGTGAATGTAAAGCATTTCTTTGTGTATGATGTCATTGGTAGGTTTAGTTGTTTGACCTTGACCTTGAAGGTCACCTGAAGGTCAAGGTCATATGAAGGTCAAGGTCAACCATGTGAGTCGTATGGGCTTTGCCCTTCTTGTTTTATATTGAGTTGAAGAAATAGAATTGTATCCATGAGACATGATAGTTAATTGTGCTTAGCCAGCCAATTACTAAAAGTGTAAATTTGGTTAATTTGCTCTATGAATAGTTTTCTAATTTATTGCATCAGGGATTTTTTACGTGTAAAAATTTGGATCATGAGAAATACTTTTGTATGGATCATTGGATGTTAAATCAAGATCCTGTGATACGGTGCATGCTGAGGATGGGGTAAACATTATCTTGTGAGGATCTTTGCGGTGGATAGACCTTTTCATTGAGGAAGTTTGGGGGAGAAAACTCTTCTGTCACATTCCAAAATGGCTATTTGCATACCAGCAAATGACTGGGGAAGGGACACAACTCTTCCAGCCCTACCTCCAGTGCTCGTTGGATCTTATGTGGCAGTAGCTTTGCAGTCTTCTGACATCAGAGTGTTTATTCAGAACTGACTGAGTGAAATGATAGATTCTTCAGGCTTTCTTTGTTGAGTGGTCATTGAGTTCATTTGTAAAACATTTCACAGTAGATGAATTTCCATGCTTCTTAGCTTCTTTCTTCATTCAAAGTTCAATGGAACAGACATGAGAAAATTTTGCTCATAATTCGTGACAAAAAAGTAAGTTTCAATGAAAAAGAACACATGTCATCATATATTTAGGACTTTTATGATGATGGCTAATCACTTGCTCCCAACATGCATTCATTCTCTGTGTGTCTGTGTGTCTGTCTGTCTGTGTCTGTCTGTCTGTCTGTCTGTCTGTCTGTCTGTCTGTCTGTCTGTCTGTCTGTCTGTCTGTCTGTCTGTCTGTCCATCTGTCTGTCTGTCTGTCTGTCTGTGTGTCAGTCTGTCTGTCTGTCTGTCTGTCTGTCTGTCTGTCTGTCTGTCTGTCTGTCTGTCTCTGTCTGTGTGACTGTCTGAGTATCTGTCTGTCTGTCTGTCCGTGTGTCTGTCTGTCAGTCTGTGTGTCTGTCTGTCAGTCTGTCTGTCTGTCTGTCTGTCTGTCTGTCTGTCTGTCTGTCTGTCTGTCTGTCTCTCTCTCTCTCTCTCTCTCTCTCTCTCTCTCTCTCTCTCTCTCTCTCTCTCTCTCTCTCTCTCTCTCTCTCTCTCTCTCTCTCTCTCTCTCTCTCTCTCTGGTACTGAGGTTGCCTTCTGCTGGGTTCCTAGCCATATGGGCATCCCGGTTAACGAGAGAGCAGATCAGGCTGCCAAGTCTGCTCTCTCCCTTCCCATGTCCCCAGGCAGGATCTCGGTGGGTGACCTGGTACCCCGAGTTACTAACTACATTTCTAATCTGTGTCAGGCCGACTGGCACGGCAGGGCACATAACAAACTTCACGAAGTATCTTCCGTGTGGGGTGAGCGACTCTCCCCCACATCGCTCACGAGAAGAGAGGAAGTTGTGCTCTGCCGTTCCCGGATCGGCCATTCTGTTCTGACCCACTCCTATTTGTTGCGGTCGGAGCCTCCACCGGAGTGCCGCACCTGCCAGTGCAGGCTCACCATGCGGCACGTTCTGGTGGAGTGCCCTCGACTTGCTCATCTACGGAGTGGGTCGAGCAGTCTGTCTGACTTTTTTAAGATCCTCTAGCTGTGATAACATTTTTGATAGATTCTGAGTATTATTCTCGTTTATGAGTTGTACTATATCTTAATTGTTTTCGATATTTCTCCACGTATCTCATCTGAGGTAATCTTTTAATTCCACATTTTTATACGGTAGAAGTATGTTGTGGCCTTGAATGGCCTTAAAGCCTGATGAGCCCTTGGGCTCCATCCACCTATCCCTCAATGCTTTGTCGGTGTCAAGGACATCGAGATGTGAAATTTTGCCCTATCGTCATTATGCTTTTTCGTGTTTGAAGGCTATGCACTGCCTTTGCTGGCTGTTGGGCTGTGGGACTCGATTTTATTGATTTTATGTCACTAGTTTGGTGAATTGTACTATACTCCGCTGTCGCGGAGAGTTCTAATAACATGGTGGAAGTGTTTCTTAACGTTGTGGCCTTATATAGCCTACAAGGCTGATAGGCCCTTAAACTCCATCCATCCATCCTCTCTCTCTCTCTCTCTCTCTCTCTCTCTCTCTCTCTCTCTCTCTCTCTCTCTCTCTCTCTCTCTCTCTCTCTCTCTCTCTCTCTCTCTCTCTCTCTCTCTCTCTCTCTCTCTCTCTCTCTCTCTCTCTCTCTCTCTCACATTTCATTATTACCCATCATCAGTAAAATATTCTTGTCTATCATAGCAAGACGTTTCCGCACTTGGCTAGAAAGCGAAGGGAAAATTTGCGCACAGCAAGCCAGATTCAGGCCTGGCTACTCAAAAATCGATCATGTTTTTACTCTCCAAGTGCTCATATTGAAACATGTATATGGTTTAGGCAGAGGCAAACTATACGTAGCCTTCGTAGACTACAAGAAGGCGTTTGACTCTGTCGATCACGGACAACTTTGGAGGATACTACAGAGTAGTGGATTGTCTACTAAATTCACTAAAATGATGAAAGCCATGTATTCAAATGTTCAGTATGGTAAAGGCCCTGTACAGAACACCCCAGACAATGGACAGCTACCACCAACTGTCCAGACAAGAACAGGTGGTCATCTTCAGGCTGCGGACAGGGCACAGTAGACTCAACTACCAAATGCACAAGAGATTCAGACTTGTGCCATCCCCAAAGTGCTCCTGTGGAGAGGCCGACCAGATGGCTGAACACATTCTGCAGGAATGCAGGAAATACCGGCTGCTGCAAGAGGACATATGGCCGGAACCAGCAAGCATTCAGGAAAAGCTGTACGGCAGGGTGGAATCTCTCCAGAAGTCAGCCCATTTCATCCTTACTCTAGAATCCAAGTGTGATGGTGCTTGAGAAGAAGAAGAAAAAATGTTCAGTCTTGCGTCCGTTGGAACCATCAGATTAGTGAGTTTTTTCCTTGTCAGGTCGGTGTGAAACAGGATGCAAAAGAGAGCACGTCCATTTTTCTCCTATACATCAACACCGTGGCAGATTTCATCCGAGCCCACGGGAAGCATGGTATACAAATGGTACCAGATGCAGATGAGATCTTTGCTTTACTATTCGCAGATGATATAGCATTGCTATCGTCCACACCCAGTATACTACAAAATCAGTTGAACTCCCTGACGACAATTTCAGAATATCTTGGTCTTGAAGTCAATACAGAAAAAACTAAGGTCATGGTATTTCGAAAAGGTGGACACTTAGCCAAGAGCAAAAGATGGTATCTTAGCCATACATGATTGGATGTGGTGAACTGATACAATTATTTAGGTTATACCTTTTCTACCTGACTTTCCACAACTGCTACAGTAGAAGAAATTGCCATTAAAGGCAAACAAAGGGCTGTCCAGTTAATGAAAACTATGTGGGCCCTCCGCAACAAAAACAATTATGTATTCTTTAGGCTTTTTGATGCACAAGTGCAGCCCTGCCTATTATATGGTGCAGAAATCTGGGGCCTGGAGAATTATGACTAAGTCGGAAAAGTACATCTTTTCGCATGTAAAAATTTCATGAGTTTAGACGTTAAAACACCTAACCACTTTGTGTACGGAGACCTTGGCAGGTACCCTCTGGCTATCAATAGCACTATCAGAGCGGTAAAATACTGGATAAGACTGTCCAGAATGTTACCACATAGATTACCTAGACAAGCTTATGTAATGCTACAAAAATCACATGTCCATAATAGTAAAAATTGGTCTAGTATTGTAAAAAACACCTTATGTAAGTTAGGGTTCACGTACGTGTGGCTGAATGGAGGGGTTGGGAATGAGACAAGATTTCTCAAACAATTCAAACAAAGACTACAAGACTGCTTTCGACAATCTTGAGATGAACGAAATCGCAATAGTAAAAGATTAGCACTATATTCTGCCTTTAAAATCGTATTGGGCCAAGAAAAATACTTTACCTTTCTAACAATTAAGAAATTTAGAGACGCATTCATCAGATTTAGACTTGGAACGAACTCATTGAGAATTAACCAACGCTACAATCACGGTAAAGCAAACGAGCTATTCTGCCCATTCTGTAACGTGTTGGAAGATGAAAATCATTTTCTCTTATACTGCAATGCTTACAGTGAATTAAGAGATAAATATATATAAAAGAATACGTGCGTGTGAATAAAATGAGAGACTGCCGTTGGCTGCCGAAAGGCACTAACATTTAAATAACAAGGAGTGTATCCATGTACATCTTCTATGCCTTGAAACTCAGAGAGAAAAAAGAAACATGTGAACCTTGTAGTTGTATTGAATCTGCTTTGACTGTAACCCAGATGATTATGGTTGTGTTTGTTTGAATATCCAAACGTGGATTTTTTCCCACACTGATGAATTATTGTATGTAGTTCAACATGCTGTTGGCCTATTAATAAACAGTCGTTCCAGTTCAGTTCAGCTCTCTCTCTCTCTCTCTCTCTCTCTCTCTCTCTCTCTCTCTCTCTCTCTCTCTCTCGCTCTCACTCACTCACACACACAAGCGCATGCGTGCGCACACACAAACACGTGCACGCACACACATGCACACACACACACACACACACACACACACACACATGTGCATGCACACACATGCACACACACACACTTTCTCTCTCACACATGCACACACACACACACACACACACACACACACACACACACACACACACACACACACACACACACTCACTCACAATGGAGAAGCAGTTACAATACTGCAACAGTGTCTGTTTACAGTACATGTACTAGCAGTGTTAGCTGAGAGCATTGTTGGGCAGAGAGTATTTATATTTTTCTGTAGAGTGAAGGTAGCAGTGACCCATTTACAGTTGATGCAATAGCAGCACCAGCATCATTAGGAATGTGAAGCAGACCAGAAGCAGATGTTTGAGCTTCAGTAGGAATAGATTCCCTCCTGTGGTTTTCCTGTTGAGGAAGCAGGGTATTTCCTTCTCATATGTAAAATGGATGCATTCGAGAGCTAGAAAGGCAGTGAAGTGACAAAATCAATCCTTTATGCAAGATATATCAAGCATTTTGCAAAGTTCTCAAGGTTTAGAAAATGATTACTGCCCATGTGTCCTCTTCGTATGTGTTGGTGTTGTCATCAGCTT
Organism: Theodoxus fluviatilis; assembly: GCA_034096865.1. Lineage (NCBI taxonomy): Eukaryota > Metazoa > Mollusca > Gastropoda > Cycloneritida > Neritidae > Theodoxus > Theodoxus fluviatilis. Next base: position 114,328 of record JAWQFJ010001027.1, on the reverse strand, counting down.
TCAAGAAAGCATTGATCATCGTGTTCTTGTCGACTGTACAAAAGGCTATAGATCGTTCCAGCCAAATTTTATTTTTACTGTTTTTAAATCCTGATGTTTGGGTGTAGAGGTGATGTTGCTGTGTGCATGAACTCTGTGCGACAACTGCTGTTGACTGATAGACTTGTCTGCTAAGCAATTGTGATGAGTGTGGTAGACTTTAGAAGGGTTTCTTGGAAGCAGTCCTAAAACACCATTTGCAATCTTCTTATGGGACAAGAGGTGCATTTTGTGGACATGCTCAAGTAGGAGGTCAGCTTTGGGCTTTGGAGCACTCAACATGAGTGCTCATCTCTGAGCAATTTGTAATACCTATCTAAATGAAATGCACCTCTGGTCCCACATGAAGATTGCATATGATGAGCTAGGATTGCTTCTGAGAAACCTGCCTTCAGTGTGACATACAGTACACGGCTCTGCTGCCACTGGGTCCTACTTGATGAGGGTGGCAGGCATGGAGTCTTCGCCATTCTGACTGGCAAGTTGTTTGGATCTACAGAGTAAAAATTATGGAGTGGCATTTACATAAGAGAACATTGCATTAAATTGCAGACCCAGCATCAGGGTGTCTCTGAATTCTTTCATGCTTCTTGCTTGACTCTTAAGATCCTGCCCTGCCCATTACCGCCCACCCTGCTAAATCCTTTACAGCCCATAGCTGCCCACCCCACGCGGCTGTTACTTGATTGATTTTCCCTACAAATTGCAAAATCCTTACAGGGCTTGGGAATGAAATATGTGAATGACTTGCAGGACCTTAAGAGTTAATATGAGGCCAGGCATGTTTTTTTTTCATTGAAGAACCTAATGTTTGTAGATGAATCGCAACCATGTTGTTAGTCCAGCAAATTATGTGTGGAAGTGCTTGAGGCTTCTAAATTTAACTCTCAGCTTTACTCTCTTACCACTGTGCCAGCAGCTCATCATTCTCAAGTTTCAGCATAACAAGAACCTCAACCTTGTCCCAAGCTATCCCTCTCTCTCATTGACACCTGCACCTCATTTGCTTGTGTACATATGCACAGGTTAGGGTGTCTCTCCTAATTAATGCAGTCCAGACCGAATTTCCCTGGTGGAAAAGGTCTCTTGGAAGGCCACGGGGATGACACATGGGACAGAAAGTAAGCTTGCTACTCAGAGCAAACACAGCTAGGTGCGGTGCCCCAGCAAAAATGTTCCAGCTGCAGGGGCTGGAGCCACCCGGTACTGGTGAAGTTGCTAGTGAGCTGTTCCCTGGCGTTTCCTGAGGTCTCTCCCTAGGGTCTGTCTGGCCTGCACTGAAACCTGGGTCTGCTGCTACTGGCAGTGCATGAATAGAGCCAGTCTCCTCATTCCCTTCTCCACACCTGGCACCATGGCACTGCCCACGGGTCTTCTGGCACTGTAGGTCTTTGGTGTGTGTGTGTGTGTGTGCTCGCACATGTGTGTGTGTGTGTGTGTGTGTCTGTGTGTGTGTATGCTCACGCATGTGTGTGTGTCTGTGTGTGTGTGTGTTTGTCTATGGCAGTATGTGTGTGTGTGTCTGTGTGTTTGTCTATGTGTGTCTGTGTGTGTATGTCTGTGTGTGTATGCTTGCGCATGTGTGTGTGTGTGCGTGTATGAGCAGATGAGAGTGTGTGTGTGTGTTTGTGTGGTATGTGTGTGTATGTGTGTCTGTATGTGTGTGTGTGTGTGTTTGAGTGTGTATGTGTTGGTGAGTCGGTGTATTGGGGGGGATTGGTGTGTGTCTGTGTATGTGTGTGTAGTGTGGGTGGTGTATGTGTGTATGTATAGTGTGTGTGTGTTTGTGTATGTATGTCTGTGTATGTGTGTCTGTGTAGTGTAGGTGGTTTATGTGTTTGTGTATTGTGTTTGTGTGTGTTTGGTGTGTGTATGTGTGTGTGTTGTATGTAGTGTATGTGTATGCATAAAGGGATGAATTTGTGTCCTGTATGTGTGTGTGTTGTGTGTGTGTTTGTGACTTTTCATCCCTTTTGTACCATACTCTCTCTCTCTCTCTCTCTCTCTCTCTCTCTCTCTCTCTCTCTCTCTCTCTCTCTCTCTCTCTCTCTCTCTCTCTCTGTCCATTTTCCAAACTATGTCTAATTGATTTGCCTGTATGTCTTACTCTCACTTTCCAATAGTGTGTGCAAATTTTGCATGTTCTATGTGGAAGCAGTTCAATGTGACCTTAAAATTGTGTAGACTTAGCTTCTATGTTTATTTGCAATTTATCATAGTATCCGTGTGCATGATTTCTGTTATCACAAGAAAATATTTACACTGATCCATTTTTATCGATCATATTTTCCTGTTGACAGACCACAGAAAAAAATTGTGCTTTGTTAAGGGCTCAGTTACACCTAAACCGGGGGTCAGTTTTGTGTCCACTACCACAACAGCTAAATACTGATGGATTGTGTTCAAACTTGACCTATGGAAAGGTTATTAGTTGTACTTCTGTATTATATACAGTTTTAAGCAATAAAATGTTTGCAAAGATATGATAAATTAATTAAATAAAAAAATTAAACGGAACGCGCCGAATGAACGGTAAGGTCATGTTGGAAAAAATATCTTCACACACAGTCAACTGAACAGAAAAAAACTCTACAAATCTACAGACAAGACTTGTATCTGGCTTGTGAACCTCAAATACAGTTGCTGCTGGGTAATTTTATCAATTTAGTGATGGGGCCGGTCCGACACTTTTTTAAACAAAAAATCAATTGATGCACATCCCTCTAATTAAAAAAGTAGAGTACACAGACTTAAAATTGAGGATCACAAGCCAGCCCTATGTGTAAGTAGAATACACACAAAGTTTTAGGTCAATATCTTAAAAAACAAAAAAAGTTATGCTGTCCAAAGCGGTCGAATAGTGTATTTTTCGGACAAAAAAGTGGCCGTCAAAATCCATGGTGACGGCCAAAAAACACAAATCTACTCACAGTGGCTGGCCTCTGCTTGTTTAATATCCACCTGCCATGTAAGGAACTCCCTCCACTGCAACCAGTTCTTCTTCGGAAGTGGTTGTTTGCAGGGAGCATACATTATGTCCCTTGAATAGGGAGTAGCTTATTATTTTTCTGCGAATGCTGTCAGCCTGAAAATCAACAGTTGGGAGAGAAAATGGCATCTGTAGCATTCAGACCCCCCACACTAACAAAATTATTTTAAAAGTTTATATTTATTTTAAAAAAGGAAGACTGTGTGTGAAAATATATTCATTTTGCTACAGAAAACACTCAAAGACTAAGTAAAACCAAAAAAAGTGATTTTTTTTTCTTCAAAATTTCAGGTGTAACTGAGCCCTTAAAGGTGGGGTGGTTTCACCTTACAGTAGCTGTGTTGACTAGTGTTTTGGTGAGAGGGAAACCCCACCTATAACTGACAATTACCAACAGTTCTGATTAGTGGAAGCCAGAGGCTGACAGGGCAGCAATGGCAGATGGAGTGGCTGTACTCACTGCTCCAGGTTTTTGTTGTTGGGCCTGAGGGGAACTCAACCAATCACGGCCCACTTGCTTCCGGCCCTGGCAGCTCTGTTAGAGAGCCCAGAGGTGGAGTAGGGGTGGGAGTCAGAGGGGTGGTGGGTTAGAGAAGCTCAAACATAGAATACAAAACTCACAGGAAATTTAGTGGGACATGGGGAAGAAGGTGGAGGGCGAATCAATGAATTCCATAAATAGATGATTGCTAAGGAGGTTTCTAGGACAGTGGGTGAGGAATTGGAGGAAACATGAGGCGGAATGATGGTCAAATGCAATTGTGCTGCTGGAGGGAGAGCAGAGAGGGGAAATGTGGTTGGACCAGGGTTGATGGTGGGGGTGGGGGGAAGGTAGATATAGGGGAGGGGAGAGGAGAGGAGAGTCAGATCCTGGACACAAGTAGCCACTGTCCACCTGGCCCAAACCAGTGGTTGGCTCCAGCACACAGGCGAAGTGTACACTGCAGGCCAGGGAGTTGACATGGACGCTGGCAAGCGGTCTCACGGCTCCATCAGGAGGAAGTTCATCTACATGTATGTCCGTGTGTCTTTCTCCCCTCCCTCAGTGTGGTCACACTGCCTGTTTGGCCTGCCTGTTGACCCTCTGACACTCTGGGTAGGGGGGTGGGGATTGGAATGCAAGAAGGAGACAAAATGGAACTGGTCAACTGAAGGAGATGCCATCGTTGATGTGATGCCAGACGTTGCTGGAGGAGGATTTTTAATTTATTTATGAAATGATAGTCTGGGGATTCTGGGAACAGTCTTGAACTGTGGGGTGGGGCAGAGAAGAGTGTTTACTAGAGATGAGGATTGTGACTATTTCTGACCGAAAATTAGATGTCTGCTTCGTTGATGGTTGTGGTAACAGGAAAGGGAGAAATTGAGGGAGGAGGACCAACAGATGGGATACTGGTACTGCTCATCAGAAGCAACCCTGGGCATAGTTACATGTTTGGATGGAGGAGAGAATGGAAGGTGAATGGGGTATGTGAGGGGGGAGGGTATAGAAATAGAGGATGGATGAATTTGGTTTAGAGAGGGAATTGAGAGGGGAGGGGGGGGGGGGGGGGGTTGTTTTAGAGTATGCAAGAAGGTATAAGGGAAGGAAATGAAGAGGTTTGGGGAGGAGGTGGCAGGTGGAAAGAGAATGGGAAGGGGAGGGGGGAGTGGTGGTTTAGGGAGGGGGAAGATGCAGGAGGAAGGGGGGTGGGGAGAGAGGCAAAGGGAGGAGGCCAGTCTGAGAGTGGGAGGGAGACAGGGCTGGCCCATATAGAGACACCATGGAGCCCAGGCGAAGGTCCAGTCTTCCAGCAGTCACCAGTATCTACCTCAACAGCATCCACCTCTCTTCCTCTTCCAGGCTGCAGCGTGATGACTTCCCCACCCACAGGCGCCAGATGTCTGGAGGAGGTGAGTACTGCCCTGTGGCTGCCCTGGCATCTTAGACATAGACAAAGTCTGGAACTTGGATTGAAGCAGATCTGGCTTTGCAGGCATGCTGTCTCTGGACTTGCTGCTGTCAAGGGGACTGGAGATGCCTGTGATGAGGATTCCAGCCTCTGTTTTCAGTTTTGTCTCCGTTGAAGTTTGTCTCACTAGATAATTGCTTTTCATCTCTTTACATGAATTATGAAAGCTTAGTTTTGTTTTAAGATGTTTGAGAAACTACATTAAGTATATGATGAATGCATCATCATGTGTGTGTGAGTGTGCGTGAATGTTTTCAAATGTTTTTGTAAGCCTTCTTAGAATATTCTGTAACCTACAAGACAAGGCATTGCTGACAAAATGGAAAAGTATACTCTGTACATTTATTTTCTGCTAATTGCTTTCTTCCCCCCCCCCCCCCCCCCCCCCCCACCTTCCCACCCCCACCCCACCCCACCCCCCCTATTGTTAGATTTGTTTATCACTTCTTCATATCTTTTGCAGTCATTGTATAACTAACCTTTTTTGTTTTGAGCATGTCCTTTTTTTTAAAGCATGCTTTTGTCATTAAGAGTAAGAAACAACAATCACTTCCAAAAATTGCTGTTCAACTTTCCCCCAAATCTTCAAATACAAGAAACAGAACCTGGAGATTTCCCCTTTTCTTTCACAATTACTCAACTCATGTTACCCTGCCCTGTCCCAGGCTAGCTGAGTGAGTGTGCAGCAGTGTACGTAGACCAATTCTCCATCAGTTTTGTTTTCAACTTTTTCTCTCTTTGGATGAGTTGCGTGTTCAGTCATATATGCTAGGATTTCTTCTACTCCTTTAATTTTTATTTCAAACAAGTTCAAGCTTACACCCTAGTAGGGTATAGTGGGAGTTGTTTTGGTATGTTAAAAGATGAGGAAGCAGAGTAAGATTGGTGAGAGGAGCATGGGAAGATGTTGTAGAAAACTGAATCAGAACACTGCTCTAATGGCTTTCTTGTAGATGAAGCTTGAAAAGAAACTTGTCATTACAGATAATTTTTCCAATGTATTTCAAAGAAATCGAGGGCCTGGCTGAGATGCTTGTCTGTTTTTACAGCTCCTGCCCCCATGCCCATGCCCATGAATGATATGGTGCCCGCCATGCCCCAGGCCCCTCCAGCAGCCCCTGCTGCACCCCCTGCCCCTGCAGCACCCCCTGCTCCGCCTGCCCCACCTGCCCCCCCTGCTCCAGGGGCACCCAAAGCCCCTGCCCCACCCAGTGCTGGAGGTGCCCCTCCTCCCCCTCCACCCCCTCCCCTTGGCCCTGGTGCCTCCAGTGGGGGAGGAGGGGGTGGAGGAGGAGGCATGGGGGGTCTGGCCCTTGCCCTGCAAAATGCCAAGTTGAAGAAAGTGAAGGTGAGAGGCATCAACTAACACACACTTACACATGCACACACTTGTTCACATCTGGTCTCAGATACATGCAAGCAAGCATGCAAAGACATTCATAGAGGCAGGCAGGCAGACAGATGAACAGACAAATAGAGGAACAAACTTTCTCAAACTCTGTCTGTCTGTCTGGCTGGCTGGCTGTCTGTCTGTCTGTCTGTGTCTCTCTCTGTCTCTCTCTCTCTCTCTCTCTCTCTCTCTCTCTCTCTCTCTCTGTCTCTCTCTCTCTCTCTCTCTCTCTCTCTCTCTCTCTCTCTCTCTCTCTCTCTCTTTCTGTGTGTGTGTGTATGTGTGAGAAAGGGTGTTCTCCCTCTTTCTGTTTTTATGGGCCTTCTTTACTTATCATAGCTCACATGAAGTGTTCTACATAAACGTTTACAACAACATGTATATAACATCACATGCACTGTACTGAAGGGCACATTCTTGAAATATCTCGCTGCTGTTTCCTCTGTCTTCTTGAAATCTCTCATTCTGCTGTTGACTATTGTTTCTTGAAATCTCTCATTGACTGTTAATTCCTGTCTACTTAAAAAAGGTCTCTCATGGAGTGTGATTGACTGCTGTTTCTTCTGTCAACTTTTTAAAAATCTCTCATTTACTGCTGTTTCCTCTGTCTATTTTCATGAAACATCTCATTGACTGCTGTTTCTGCTAATTGAAATCTCTCGTTGACCGTTGTTTCCTCTGTCTACCTGAAATCTTGCATTGACTACTGTTTCTTGTATTTTCTTGAAATCTCTCATTGACTGCAGTTTCTTGTATTTTCTTGAAATCTCTCATTGACTGCAGTTTCTTCTATTTTCTTGAAATCTCTCATTGACTGCAGTTTCTTCTATTTTCTTGAAATCTCTCATTGACTGCAGTTTCTTCTATTTTCTTGAAATCTCTCATTGACTGCAGTTTCTTCAATTTTCTTGAAATCTCTCATTGATCGCTGTTTCCTCTGTCTACTTTCTTGAAACATCTCATTGACCACTTTCCTGTCTACAGTCTTAATCTCTCACATAGACTGCTGTTCCCTATGTCTATTTTCGTGAAACATCTCATTTACTACTACAGTAGTCGCCGCTTATAAAAAACGCGGTTAATAAAAACAGCCGTTTATTAAATACAGTTGGTCCGGTCCGGATTTACATCGTTACTGATGGACATGTTCAACACGCAATCGGTTAATAAAAACGCCGCTTATTAAAAACACTTTTCTCGGTCCCAATGTGTTTTTAATAAGCGGCGACTACTGTATTTCCTTTTTTTCATGAAAGATCTCATTGACTGCTGTTTCCTCTGTCTAATTTCATGAAACATCTCATTGACTGCTGTTTCCTTTGTTTTCTGTCAGCAACCTCCAGAAGAAAGTGCACCTGTGGCAGGAGGTGGTGGAAGTGGTGGCGGTCCAGTTTCCAGTGGAGCGTCAGACACCAGCGGCGGGGTCATGGGCACCTTGCCCAGGGGTGGAGGAGGCATGGGTGACATGATGACAGATTTGGCCAAAAAGCTGCAGGCCCGCAGAGCAAAAGCAGAGAAGGACGTTGCTGACCCAGTGAGTGCTGAACTAATGAATGAATGAATGAATGGATGAATGAATGAATGAATGAATGAATGAATGAATGAATGAATGAATGAATGAATGAATGAATGAATGAATGAATGAAAGCTTTCTTGTACAGGGCCAAAGGCTCAAGGACTCAGCACCAAAGCAAAAATATCATAATTTGTGATGTAGACCTCCTCCTCTTAAATGCATGGAGTAAGTAAAAGCTCACAGACCTTTCTATCTTTCGTTCTTTGAAAAACAAAACACACACACAAATATCAAACTTTCCTGCATAGTAAGTCCAATACAAAAGTGTATGTGTCATATTTGCTTGTCTTCATTTGCTGAACATAGTAGAAAATGTATTCGATCATTGTGACATTCATTGCAACTAGGACACAGCAACACAGTTGGCACACTATGTCTATATTGATATACAGAGAGTTCCCAGATTTACTGTCAAAATCACACACACACAGGTCCCTTAAGACAGGTTTTTCCAAGTCATAGAAACGTTGGTCCAATATCCAATATCTCTCACTTGTTTCCAGTGACTGCAAAGCGTAATTTTGTGCTTGTACATGCTTGTGTGTGTGTGCATGTATGTCTGTCTGTCCAACTTTCTGTATGGGTATGGCTCTGTGTGTGATGATGGGTGTTGTTCATATAATGGGTTTGGGTGTGTCATCTCTTTGGCATTGCAGTTGCCTGGGGTGTAGACAACTTAAGTGCTATGACCACAAGTCATGACTGTATCAAGAAAGTGCATGCACTTGGAAACAGACACCTTGGGCTTCAGTCAGCCAGGAGAGGGTCACTTTGTAAAGTGCTGTTTCTTCATGACAAGCTGTGTTTGACCTCCCTACAGGTCCCAGCAGACCCCCCTGCACCCCCCGCTGCTGTCCCTGCCTCCCCTGTGCCCCAAGCCACACGTCCATGGGAAAAGCCGGCTACCAGCAACAACGGACCCAACCGCACCAACGGCTCCGAGTCGCCCAAGGCTATAAGAAAGTAAGTTTCTCTTTGCTTCTCTTGCACTGTTTCTCTAGGTTAGTCTCTGCATCTGTCTGTCTCAGTCTGTCTGTCTGACTGTCTGTCTGTCTGACTGTCTCTCTGTCCGTCCGTCTGTCCATCCGTCCATCTGTCTGTGTCTGTGTGTCTGTCTGTCTGTCTGTCTGTCTGTCTGTCTGTCTGTCTGTCTGTCTGTCTGTCTGTCTGTGTGTGTGTCTGTCTCTGTCTGTCTGTCTGTCTGTCTGTCTGTCTGTCTGTCTGTCTGTCTGTCTGTCTGTCTGTCTGTCTGTCTGTCTGTCTGTCTGTCTGTCTGTCTGTCTGTCTGTCTGTCTGTCTGTCTGTCTGTCTATCTGTCTGTCTGTCTTTTCATCCATTTGTCTGTCCACATGTTTGTCCATCATTCTGTTTGCCCATCTGTCCGCCCATCCGTCCATCCATCCATCAACCATTCAATCATCCGTCAATCACCATCTGTTCATCCATCTGTTCCTCTCTCTCTCTCTCTCTCTCTCTCTCTCTCTCTCTCTCTCTCTCTCTCTCTCTCTCTCTCTCTCTCTCTCTCTCTCTCTCTCTCTCTCTCTCAAATGCTTAGAAAAGCAAGGATGATAAATATTGTGCCTAACAAAGGGGTATGATGGAATGAGAGAGGGAGTGTCATTTTCAATTAAAGTCACTTTTTATCTCCCTTGTAAAATCCCTTGTAAAAATTGAATGGCAGTTGATAAAAACTATGCATAATTAAATTTACTATTATTATTATTATTATTATTATTATTATTATTATTATTGTGTAGTTGTTTTTGTGGTCATCGTCGTTGTCGTCTTTATCATTATTATTATTATTATTATGGCTTCCATTTTATCAGATCTAATGAATTAGTTTGTACTCTCTGTGAGGTGATTGCTGCAGGGGTTCTCAGCATGGGCAAACTCTGGCTGCCCTATTCATGATGATTTTGAACAATACTTGAATACACTCTTTATTTGTAGGGCAGCACTGCATCCCCATCTTTGTCTCACAGCATGCAGTTCACACACTAACTTGAAAGAACATGAATAAGAATGAAAGGAAAGGCTTCTGTAAACAGGCCACATTAGTGGACTCATCCGAGGAGAGGGGTGTGAGAAAGACAGTCAAGCTGACGGGAAACACAAACTGGCGGGACAAAACATCTTATTGTCTGCATTCTTACGAGTTTTTTCCAAACTGTCAAATTGCTTTGTCATTTTATGAATGAATCACTGCAAATTCACTGAGAATTAACCAATCAAGATTGCTTGCCAATCAAATGCTGTTGCTTGCTAGTTTGTATGGCCCGCTGGCTTGGCTGTCTTTCCACACCCCTCTCCTCGGATGAGTCCACTAGTGTGGCCCGTTTATGGAAACCTTTCTGAATGAAAAGGTTCATGGACACTCAGATGACAAAGAAACTAATGGGGATTGTAGGAAAGTTTTGGAACGTTTTGTTTGGATGCCTAACAACTGCCATTGTGTTGCAGACGAAACCCCTCATTGACCGGACAGGAGACACTGAGCACGGTAAATGGAGGAGCACTGAGTGGTGACATGGAGACCCTCAAGCAGGAGATCCTCTCAGAAATGCGACGGGAAATGCAGCGCATGAAATCAGACATCATCGAAGGTGCATAATATTTTCTCCACCTCCTTCACCTCCACCTCCTCTCCTCCTCCTCCTCCACCTCCACCTCCTTCTCCTCCTCCTCCTCCTCCTCCTCCTCCTCCTCCTCCTCCTCCTCCTCCTCCTCCTCCTCCTCCTCCTCCCCCTTCTCCTCCTCCTCTTCCTCCCTCCTCCTCCTCTTCCTCCCTCCTCTTCCTCCCTCCTCCTCCTCTCCCCTTCCTCTCTCTGTCCTTCCTCCTCCTTCTCCCTCCTTACTTTCTTCATCATCCTCCTCTTTCCGCCCTCTCTCTGTCCTTTCTTTGTCCTTTTCCTCCTCCTCCTCCTCTTCTTTCTGCTCTCTCTCTGTCCTCCCTTCGTCATCCTCCCTTCATCGTCGTCCACCTCCTCCTCCTCCTCCTCCTCCTCTTCCTCCTCCTCCTCCTCCTCCTTTTCCTCCTCCTCCTCCTCCTCCTCTTTTTCCTCCTCCTCCTCCTCCTCCTCTTCCTCCTCCTCCTTTTCCTCCTCCTCCTCCTCCTCCTGCTGCTGCTGCTGCTGCTTCACTGTCATTGCTTGAAACACGCAGAAAATCTGGTCAGTTTTGAAAGATTTTCCTTTATGAAAAGGAGCACATGAAATTTCCATTGATGCTGATGTTGGCTTAGTCTCTGATTTGGTAGTTGTGGGTATCTACCAAATGCTAAAGAAGAAATGTACTTTTGATAACTTGCTGGCCTGCCACTTTAACAACTTGGATGCTGAAAAAATGTCACTTTTCAGTGAATAAAAATAGCAAGTCATCTAAATTCCTGTTGATTTGAGCTGTTTCATTAGCCTGATTTCTTGATGTGCATGATTGCTTATTAGTAAGATTTAATTTGAATACACATCACATCACAGGTTTGAACCTCTGGACTGGCCTTTCAATGCCTTTGGGTTTTTTTCTGTTGCAGCCCTGCGCCAGGAGTTGTCAAACCGATAAGGCTTTGTGAGGGAGAGGCTGCCTACAGATTTTGTTGACTGTGTCTAGCACCGGCTTGTCGGGGGAGGGAGATCTACTCCTCCGATCCTGGCTGTCTCGGCTGTCTCAGTGCATAATGAGACAGTGCAAGCCAGCCAGCGTTGATCACACGCACCCACACACCAAACGCCTGTTGTTAGCTTCCTGGCCTATCCATTTGCAGCTACTTGTGTCAAGTAAGAATGGATGTAGGGTAGCAAGCACTTAAAGACCAAATCATAGTGTTAAGGAGTTTGACCATGTTCACCATGATTTTGAGAGTTGTTTATATTCATGGTGGAGATGAGGTGGGAAAAGCTACTTCCAGTTGCCAAAGTTGATGTCATCTGTGCTTTGCTGTTTTCACGAACAAAGAAGGAAAGACGAGAGAAAGAGAAAAAAAAAGAACCAAAATGTAGAGTGATGTAAACATGTGAACACTGCTTAAATCATGGCTTGAGAACAGATTGCTTCGACCTCCGAGCTGCCTGTATTCAATGAAATGTCACTGTAATGTTCACTTTTGGTGTCTGATTTTTTTGTGCTTTGTTATCACTTCAGCCTGCTTATCTATCACCATGTAATCTTTGGCGAGGGGAATACTTGGTCAAGCCAGGATATTTTGCTCAATTTTGACGATCTCGGACTGTAGATTCAAGGCAGTCTTGTACAGCTGGGGCCAATGACATGTACAGTGACTGCTCCCTGTGCTGTGTCACTCCTCATCGGTTGCCCTCACCTTTGCTGGTGTTTTGTGTGTTCTTCAAACCTTTTTTGTGCAACAGAAGTAGAAATAGCTTGATGGGAAATATGAGAGAAAGGTAGGGGACAGGCCCAATTTCTGGTTATTTTTTTAATCACCAGTAGAGATGACTGAATTTTATATTTGACTTCTATGAAGATTAGCATTCTCAGATGTTTAGAGTGCAATGTCACCAGGAAGTAAGCAGGTGGAGCACTTCACCACACATAGCATTTGAAGCATTGTATTTTTTGCCTATTGCCTCATCTCATGTAAGTCTTCCCAGATATGTCATGATGGAAATGTACTGGCATTATCAAAATGTTCATCGTAGCATCAGTAATGTATCAAATTTACATCACTATTACAGACATTATTGATCAGTTGATTTTGATTGGTGGATGTTCTAAAAATGATACACACTCTTTTTTTCAAGGGGGGGGGGGGGGTCCTAAATGCTGATTGCTGCAGCTAGGCATGGATGCCAGTAAGGACAAAAAAGTTTGTTGTTTTTCTCCTTCTCAGTGAATATGAATGACAGTCCTGTTGTGAGCATTCATCTCAGAAAGTAAGAAACGACAAAAAATGTAATTCTGCTTGAAAATGTGCTACATTGTTTGAAAAAACTCCAACTCTCTCTCTCTCTCTCTCTCTCTCTCTCTCTCTCTCTCTCTCTCTCTCTCTCTCTCTCTCTCTCTCTCTCTCTCTCTCTCTCTCTCTCTCTCCCTCACCCTCTCCCTCTCCCTCCCTCCCTCCCTCCCTCCCTCCCTCCCTCCCTCCCTCCCTCCCTCCCTCCCTCCCTCCCTCCCTCCCTCCCTCCCTCCCTCTCTCTCTCTCCCTCCCTCCCTCCCTCCCTCCCCAGTGGGCTGATGTTCTTAAAAACACTAACATGCATGTGTAAACTCATTATACTCAAGCATATGTTCACACACTCATACCTAATGTCGGCGAAATTCATTATGTTTGTGCGATTAATACATTTTGTTGCTTATCTGAAGTTTTGTGTAAAATTGATGCCAGTTGATTGTACATAGCCTATGATGAAAATCGTTTGGAAGTTAGCTCTTATTTTCAGTTGAGCTTTTGTGATGTTCCAATTTTGTATACATGTAGATTAATGGACAGAGGTGTAAAAAAAAGACATTATTTGTATATCATCTTGGTACAACATTCCCCAGCTTTTGTTTTTTGTTTTCCTAAGTTGCTTGTTTCAGTAAGTTATTAGTGATTAGAAACACATCAAAGGCTGAGTGCCTCAGTTTGTTGATAGTTTCCCTCTTGGAACAAATACAGACAGGAATCCTAAATCAGCATTTGTAGGTAGACAGATATCTATATATCTCTGCATAGACTCAGCAGAGTTCAAGCAGCCCTGTCAGTCTGTTAATGTGTGGACACTCCTGTTTGCTGAGAAAGATCTGACTTATGCCATCATTTAAAAAGTTAAGCGGACAAGGACTGACTGTCCCAAATGACAAAGCATCACCCATGTTCAGAACATCGTGATGGAATGCTAGAATGCGTGCTTCCACAGCTTGGAAGATAACCAAAAGGCTTTATTCACCTGATGTTTCTGGTGCACCTTTTAAATCCTTTTACGAAGTGAGAGCTCATTTCTTATCAAGTTTTGGTGATATCTTAGCTTGGCGTGCATTACTCTAGCATCCTTTAAACTTTGTGAATAAATCTGTACTGTGCATATGTTTTGACTGCAGAACAGTGAGCCATAGTTGTTTTTTTTTGGTTGCTTTTATTTGTGTTGTGCATGTCCCGTTTCCGTGTCTGAAAGCGATTGTGACTTTCTCCTCCTGCTGGAAATACAACTATGTTCATATTTGTATTCGCTTTAGAGTGTTAACAAGGAATGGCTTTATGATTTTTACACTTAACGAGTTGATTGCCTACACTGCTTAATCATACTGTACAGTGAGAGAGGAGTAGCTTGTGTGTGTGACCCAAGTAACACTGGAGTAACAATTTTCACTTTGGGCATGGTTTGTAGATAGCTATCATCATCACGTGTCCCGTCTGAACACGAAAGTGAGAAGTTTGCGTTTTTTCTGTGCTACATTTACGTCGCTTGTGTCATGTCTGCTGAGTGGGTGGTGGAAGGCCATTTGCATGGAGCAGTGTGCCGGAATGGTGCCCCCTCAATGTGGACGTGACAGTGTTGGCTCACAAGGCTTGCCAGTGTGGGGGTGAGGGTAGAAGTTATTGTGGATGAAGGAAGTCCACTGCAGGTTTAGCTCACACACACATAAACTTGGCAGAGTGTGGGCATAACCCTGATGGTATGCTGACCTGTAGATCTTGTACTGACGTCCTGGGCCCAGCTAGAATGAACATGTGACTGGAGTGTAAACTTTGATTCTGGCATAGATGTGGAACCACTTCAAGCTCCTGTAGACATCAGCTTCTTGAAAAATCATGAAAGAGTTAAATTGACTATCCGCTGAATCATCACCCCACTGTGTCCCATAACGCTCTGAAAGACAGAATAGTCTGTGCGGCGTGGAATTTGTTTGTGTAACTAAAGATCTTCTGCAATCAACACCGTGCAATTTTCTTGAGTAAAACTCGGCTTTTTGCTCGCTTTTTTGTGCTTTTTTAAATTCTTCTTCTTCTTCAGAGGGGAAGGGAATATACTTCTTTCCAGCATTTTATTTGGTGTATTGACATGCTACAGTATTGATGTGTGCCTCAGGTGTCTGCCTGCGGATCAACCTGCATCTGGTGCAATAGTGCGTGATGAGGGAGTGTGGTGACTGACAGGTAGAGATCATCGAGAGGTGTGCTTTCCTAGCCTGTGCTCTGCTGCTCTGCTTGCACTTGTCCCGGATTATAGGGCTCCTTTGTGATCCCTGGAGAACAGCTCGATGGTTTATGTTCGTCCCTGTCCTTGTCAGCTTCTGCGTGTGCATTATTTCCAGTGATAAGCCCTGCTCGCACACGTCTGAATGTGATTTTTGTAGAGGAAGTGGAGTGCAGCTACTGCATGTCTATTCCGCTGCACTGCTATTGCATGCAGTCGACTAGCAGCAGTTGTGATCCAGGAAGCGAGAGCGCTTGGTCGCGGCATTGTTTAAATGCATGAAAAATGGTGGGTGACTACAATTGTCTTCAAGGAGCCGACACTCCTAGGGCTGAAACGACTGCTGTATAAACCTGCTTTACTCGCGTGTATATCCCGACTCTTTTGCTGTCAGCTTGGCTTCTTCTTCATCATGGTTTAGGTTTTGCACTCTTGAGATTAATCTTGTTCACAGGGCACAAGTAGTATACCATTCCAGGGGAGAGCTGTCCTTGTATCCGTGTCTGAGTTACAGGTGTAGTGCCCAGGACTTGGAAGAGAATTCTCACCTGAACTGGTCCTAACAAACTGTACCCTTCTTTATCCCCCGCTACCAAGATTACAAGATGTAACACTGAGTGATGAAATGATGTATACCTGATGTTGCGAATGTGATGAAAACACTAATTTTTTGTCTTCTTTTTTTGTGGTGTGACTTCTCATTATGTTTACACAGCTTTTTAATTATTGGAACAACTATGTATTTGTATTTAACCTTTCGGTAATAAAACATTACTAGCCCTCTAGTGTGATCTTATTTTATCATTGCCATTTGATTTCACTGTACTTTTTATATATCCTCCTTGATTGATATCCTTCATAAGGTGTTACAGGACGTAAGCATACTGGGGGTTTGATGGAAAGGAGCTTTTATGGAAGATTTTTAAAGGGGAACTATGAGAACTGGCATTCTTGATCTAGTCAGGACTTAGATGTCCCAAGTCGGAATAACGCGTTTTTGACTCACATGCAAAGCAAAAGTGAGTCTATGTACTGAGCCGTGTCGTCCGTCCGTCCGTCCGTCCGTCCGTCAGTCCGTCCGTCCGTCCGTCCGGGCGTCCGTCCGGGTGTAAAAAACTTAAACGTTGGATTTTTCTCGGAGACTATTAAGTCTATCAACACCAAATGTGGCATGATGGTGTATGATGACAAGGCCTCAAAAAACATACATAGTGACTTGACCTTGCTTCAAGGTCAAGGTCACAGGAGCCATAAATGTGGTCTCAAAAACAGTCATTTTTCTTATTTTCCCAATTTTCTCCCACGTTATTGAGAATGGCGACCTTAGCTACAAGTGGTATATAGGTCAAAGCAAGCCCTATCTTTTGATACCAGTTTGGTTGACCTTGCTTCAAGGTCAAGGTCACAGGAGCTCTTCAAAGTTGGATTGTATACATATTTTGAAGTGACCTTGACCCTGAACTATGGAAGATAACTGTTTCAAACTTAATAATTATGTGGGGCACATGTTATACTTTCATCATGAGACACATTTGGTCACATATCATCAAGGTCAAGGTCACTTTGACCCTTATGAAATGTGACCGAAATGGGGTAGTGAACCACTAAAAGTGACTATATCTCATGGTAGAAAGTGCCAATAAGCACCATTGTGCTTCCTATGTCTTGAATTAACAGCTTTGTGTTGCATGACCTTGGATGACCTTGACCTTGGGTCAAGGTCACATGTATTTTGGTAGGAAAAATGTGTAAAGCATTTCTTTGTGTATGATGTTATTGGTAGGTTTAGTTGTTTGACCTTGACCTTGAAGGTCACCTGAAGGTCAAGGTCATATAAAGGTCAAGGTCAACCATGTGAGTCGTATGGGCTTTGCCCTTCTTGTTCTTCTTCCGTCTTGGTACAAGAAAAAACTTAATAAGCTGAGAGTTTGAAGGTAATGGGTCGTGCACTTCGTCCTTATAGGTAGATATACCTTGCTTGATTGACGTGCAGTAGCAATAGAATCGAATTGCATACATCACTTCCGCCAAGCAGGGTATTTGCAAATAACTGGCTGAATATAGTAGCTCGCAGACCGAAAGACATTCACACAACACGTCGACAAACAGTGGCTGAAGCCAGTGCGCCTAATTAGCTTTTGCTTTAGTTCCTTATTCTTTCTCGCGCCAGAGGATAGTATGTCTTACTCAAGTCAGCTGAAGCGAATGGAAGCAAACTCGGAGAAGTCGAGAGTTTTCACCAGGCGATCAGTCCTCTCATTTTGGATGCAGATTAAAGCTAGTCGTAAAAATAAAATACCTGTTGCACTCTTTGTCTTTGGAGAAATGCATCGGTACGGATACTGCGAAAAATGACATTTCATATTTTTGCAGGCAGTGAACATCACTTGTCAAGTTACTTTCGATATTCGCCCTATCGGTGTTTTCGCCGTGAACAGGGGAGGCAACTACAATACTCTTCGAGACGGTTTACTACATACAGCTCTGATGAAAAATGACGACATACATTGTCGAGGACGAGTGAGACGCTCCTAGAGCTTTAAAAAAACGGCAAATCATCAACTCGCAAGGCGGAAGAACATGGCTGCGTCCCAGCGCCAGAGCAAAGACCCTATACAGGGCCGGACCCAGTGGGGGGTTCCAGGGGTTCCGGAACACACACACACACACACACACACACACACACACACACACACACACCCTAGAAAAAGCATGTACCTTGGTTTGAGTTGTTTTTTTTAATACTTTTTGTGTGTGTCTCCAAAAACAATGCTGCTCTTACCCCTCAAAACAAGGCCCAGAATGCACCAGATTGCACAGATTTTAACCGTTTTTCAAAATTTTTCAGGGGGGGCATGCCCCCGGACCCCCCTGGTTTGCGCGCCTGCGTCGCCGGCGCGCGCTCGTAGCTTCGCCACTTTGCTGATTTGTCCCCCCCAACCAAAAAGGAACCCCCCCCCCAAAAAAAAAACTCATTAGGTCCGGCCCTGTAGCGTGGAAAATAGTAACCCGTGGAAAACAGTGACGGAAGTCATCGCAGTTATCTGCGAGGGATTTTCTGAAAATTCAACTCTAAAAAGAGACGGCACCCGCCACTCCGCCTGACTGACTTGGCACGCCCGGGGAGTTATGCTAAGATCCGGCCGCGTAAATATATCTGCGTTTTGTGACAAACGTCTTGCTCGGCGGTACTGTACTCCATGCACCTTAACGGTGCGCGTGATTCGGGTGTAATCTTAAGCTAAACGACGTTTATTGGCGCTGCTGAAATGGTCTAAGTCGGAAACATTCGGAACGTCGTTTAGCTTAAGATTACACCCGAATCACGCGTACCGTTAAGGTGCATGGAGTACAGTACCGCCGAGCAAGACGTTTGTCACAAAACGCAGATATATTTACGCGGCCGGATCTTAGCATAACTCCCCGGGCGTGCCAAGTCAGTCAACGGTCGCGTTTTATAAAACCAGACTACAAACAGATTACAGGGAGGTGACTCCCATATTATTTCCGGCAGGGGAGACGGCTTTACACGGGGAAAAACTTTTTTGAACGCTACATCATGTGTTAAACTACACAAATGCACCAAAACCTCGTAAAGCAACTAATGCGTCGTTTGTCGGAATATATTCCATGCGAAGAACAGATGCAGGAGCGGTAAATTGCATAAAGCACGTCCCTCGCAGATAACTCTGCGATGACTTCCGTCACTGTTTTCCACGGGTTACTATTTTCCACGCTACAGGCCCTGCTATATATACACTAAGACCGCGCACTCGAGCGATTTCCCTTTACGCGAAGCGAGGTCAGAATTTTGAGTTACGTCCCTTTGCGAGAACATGCTGTTCCGCGATGACCAGTGTTGTGACACAGAGACTTCGGTCGGTTTCGAATACTGTTTACAAAGGGTAAGAGGTCTAAACGATTGTTTTTTTCAATTCGAACTTAATGCAGGATTTCTTACCGTCAACCACACATCGTGCACACAATAAAGAAAAAATCTTAACTTACTTCAATTGTCCAGTACAGAGATTGCAGCGAGGTGCATGACGAGGCTCACACGAGTCAGCAGAGATCGAACGAATTGTCGAATGTTTTCAGTCTATGTTGAAGCGTGGCTCCGTGTGAGCAAAGATTCCTATATATATATAGGTCTTTGATGAGAGGAACATGAGTTTGCTATTGAAAAAGCAACAGTCCAGTCTTTCTCTGGATCGCATATTTACAGTTTAAATCTTTCCAGTCATGTTTTCATCGCACAAGTTTTTCTGCCTTGGGGCCAGAGTGCAGGGAAAGTTACAGGTGCTTTGAGGATGTTTCTGTTGAAGCCAGGGTAAATGTTGATGTTTGCCACCGACCGTCTGAGAGTTGAAACAGACGGCAAGATGAAAATTCTTTTCAGCAATCTGTACGCCTTTGGGCTTGCATGAAACAAGGAGAGTGCCATATTTCTATCTCTTTCTGTCCATCTGTAGCCTTTCTTTTTCTTGCCAACCATTCGCAGCTGGGAAGAGATGAATTTCACTGTTGGTGTCGGAAGGAAATTATGAAGTTCTTCTATCACAGCAGCTTTTCGTGCAGCAATGTTGAGGTCCTGGCTTTTCTTCTTTGATGATATTCTCTTTGCTGTTTTCTTGCATCGATACAGCTGGTTCCTTACAGCTCGTAGCTTCTTGTCCAACTTGTCCAATTTCTTTTCCTTCTGGGATGAACTGGTGGTGGGAGCATCGGGTGGAAGATCAGCACAGGATTGATTTAAGTCACTGTCAGGAGAATGTGGTTCTGCATTTTGTTCTTTTTCCCCAAAGCTCAAGTCATGAACGGAATTTCGTTTTTTCTGTGGATACGGTCGCTTTTGTGAAACTCTGGGCGGGGGATTTGGTACATCAAAAATGGTAGGAATGGCATTCCAAACTAGTCTGTCCTTCTCAGCCGGACGCAGAATTGATGTGATTCAAAATGGTTACTGCACAGCAAATAGCCACCAGAACGCAGTTGAATGGCACTTTTCCCTATTAAGTCTTGACGTCTTGTATTCTGGACCCATTTTTGGCATCTTTCCTCTTCTCGGGGGAAGTGGAAAAACGAAATCCCACGGCAGTCGTATTTGTATCTGGCATTGGAGCACGCAATCGCAGAGCAGAAATCACCCCCGCTCCTTGACCTTTGCCGCTTCATTTTTCTGAACTTGCAGTGCAGCCCAAAACACAAGAAATTAGACTTCGCTGTTCTCCATGGGGAGCTGGGCTTAACGTCGTCAAAACTGACTCGCCTTTTTAATGTCACATCACACATATGGTGTTCCTAAGACGGGATCGTCGTCGTCTCTCTCCCATCGCATGCATCGCCACTCTCCCCTATCCCTCTCCATCCCTAGACTGTCGTCTGTATGATCGTCTCTATTATTGGGTTCTGGCATTCTTTCTCCCTCCGTCCATTACAGTGGGCAGATGGGGTCAACAGTGTCGGAAAAAAACCAATAACCGTACTTGGCCCAGCGGAAGAGTGGCGCCACGACAGCGTGAGAGAAAACAACGATGCTGAGAGACATAAGTTAGGGTCAGGTCCAGACAGGAAGACAATGGTAAACAGATAAGGGTGGAATGAGAGAGAGAGAGAGAGAGAGAGAGAGAGAGAGAGAGAGAGAGAGAGAGAGAGAGAGAGAGAGAGAGAGAGAGAGAGAGAGAGAGAGAGAGAGCCCACCTACGTTATGTACATAGACAGAAATTTACCGTCTAAAAGCAAAAGAGTAATAAAATAAACATGCATGGTTTCAACAAACATCCAGAAAACCTATACATACCTTGTACATTATAATTCAACCAAACTTTATTCCTTTCACACACCACACGCACGCACACATGCAATGTTGTCAACGCAGCGCTCAGAAGTAGCAACATGCTCATAGGGGGAGGTAACTCTCAAAGAAACCTCACTCAAAGTATCGGAGTGAGTCATCTTAGTGTATATAGGATCTTTGGCCAGAGTCGGTGAAGAAGTTGCCGATATACGAAATAACTGACGGTACAGATATCACAGCAGTTTTTCACTTCATTGAACACCTTGGTGTCATATCGAATGGCACGGGAACTTTTTCAACGAAAAAGTAGCAACCCGGGTTCAACTGTAGACAATTTTGTCGAAAATGTTAGGCCTCGATTCATTTCGATCAGTTCAAGGGCCATGATTCATAGAGCGTATGTGTATATACGGTGTTGCGTGTTTGTAAGCGATATTTTAAAAAATCGGCAGTGTATGTCCAGAAATAACCAATACATCTATTCCTCTAAATATACAAATGAACACTCGAACAGCAAATACTTCCGTATACGTACACTTCTCCATTCTCGAACCCTGAGAAGCACATGACGGGCACTGTTAATGTGTTATCTCCGAACACCAGAGGCTTGTTCAGAAGTACTCAGCGCTGATTGAGCGCTTCATGTTGGCAATTGAGCGCTCATTCTGAACACAGAGATGTAGTATTATATTCACTATAGTCTCAGCCACGCTGAATGTTGAGCGCTTCATGCCACTCCTGAACGCCCCAGATTTTGTGCAGCGCTTCACTTGTTAAAGGGGAGGTAAATCTTCTGCGCCCCATGTTGTGTTGATAGACGCGAAGAAAGTGTTTTCTTCGCCACAGACATCGTTTATGCACGTTTACATGTATTCTGCATGAATAAAGTCCACTACGATGTCATCCTTACTTGCCATTACTCGCGCATACAGGGCGCTTGGGGCAAATAAAGCTCGTTCCAGTCCCAAAATGATGTTTCTGAGGGTTATTTTACGCGTCGACGGCCAGTGCGGGATCGAAGACGCCATTTTGAAATGATGCAAAATCATCCTGCTGCACGTCGGATTGGTGATTCACAGCGCTGCTCAGCGCTGAGTGAAGCACGCCCCAAATCGGCCGTTCAGGAGTGAATCACATGCAGCGCTGAGTAAGCGCTTTGAAGCACTGCGCCTTCTGAACTCGATCGCTGTCTCCGCCAATATGGCTCATCCGGGTCTCTGCAGCGGGAAACATCGAGGGAGCTCCGGACCTCCCTCGGCCTCCCGCCTTCACGGCGAGTGCGACCTTATGAGCGAGGAACGTGGGAAACGCCTAGCCCTCGTGATTCTCTCGAGATTTTGGGCCAAACAAACGCGCCCATGTAGTGTAGCTGGGTTTACTTTATTTTTATAAGATAGGCAACGAGTCCATTGTATAAAATCTTGTGCCAAATTCATCGCCACTAAGCGGTTTTTCATGGACAGCTCTAAAGGGAACCAGCCTCATACTTAAGATACATTTCTTCAAGTGGTCAGACGGTTACACACGTGTAGCTTTGATCCTCCTACTTCGAATGTGAAGAAAATCAATGTATGTGTAAAAGTAATATCTTTCCAGCGCAACTCACTAAAGCTGCAAAGTTTCTGAATTACAGAGGAAGGAATTCTGTTCTTTCGTTCAGTATTTACGGAAGGGGCCAGTACTCTGTGCACCACTAACACGACTTTCGCAAACAGTCGGCAGCTCCACCTAAAGCGTCGACTTGCGCTTGACACTGCTCTCTGGCAACACTCTGCTGGTCATTCACGTACATGCACAATGAACGTGAATGTTTACCATCACTATGTCCCACATTCTGACGCATACCAACCCTTGATCGAAAGAAACAATGGTCATATTCAGCGTGTTATACAATTAGAAATATGATTAAAATAATGCGTGCGAGCTGACTTTAAGATAAACTCAGATCCATCCATTTCTACAGTCAACAAAAGAGCATTTCTTACCGATTTCGTCATCAGAGTTCCGATGAATGCGACAGCTGTTCACGTATGCTAGGGAAAGGCAGGGCATTAAGCCCCACAGGGTATTAGGTCCCACTTCAACCAAACACGCACGCACTCAAGCATGCACTCACGCACGCACGTACACACACGCGCGCGCACACACACACACACACACACACACCACCACCACCACCACCATCACCACCACCACCATTCTCGTGCTGCCATGTCGAAAGTAAAAATAAAACAGCTTTGCCTCTGAAACTTCACTCACATCTAACTTCGATGTGATGCGTTGCATAATCACTATGGAACACGAGAACTGCATCAGATCTAAACCACCAAGGCAAGCCCTCATGCACTAATTCTATAATGCTTCATTTTATGCTTTGTGTATCATGTGCTGTTCTGGAGGGAATTTTTTTAGCCAAGAATTGTGGGGAAACGTAGCTTTAACGTTGATGATTTTCATTCGTCCAATATAAAAACATTATTGAAGTTTGTTCATAATGATAAGTTTGATTATATTTCAGTATTGACAATTAAAACTTACTCATTATTAATCTGGGATGAGGAAGGAAAAGCCCATGAGATTCAATGAAAATGTGATGGGGTTTAATGCCCCGCACTTGAGCATTTGTTTAGCAAGACAAAACAAGAATGATGAAACAAACATACGTATGTATCTTTATTCTGAATTATGAAGCCCCTATTCTGTTCTGTATATTTATCCTGAAAATGTCAATAAAGTGATCATATGCTTATTGCTCTTCAGTTTTCTGCGTCAGATGGTGTGCGATTGTGCCAAGGAAACATCACTTTGTGCCTTAAGTATACACAAATCAGAGGACTTAATGGAAACAACACAATTTGTTTTACGAATGGTAGCACATGCAGCTTGTTGGTTTGCCCTACAAATATGTTGTTGAGTTTTAAAAGAGTTTGTTATTTTTACATACATTCGAACATCTTTTCAGATACAACAAAAGGATAGAGTTGCTGAATGATCCCCTCATCGGCAGAACTATCTGGTGGGCTTTCAGGGTTACTTCAGTACCTCAACCAGGGATGGCCTTGAGCAGTCTGAGGCTACCAATGGGGCATCAGGGCTGCATCATGCTATTTTGGACCTTGCTTTAGTCCATTGGCAGCAACATTTACATTAAATTAGAATTATGAAAGTTTTTCTCTTCCGGGGGTTAAAGCTCCGAAACCAGGAGTGTTCAATCCGTGAAATAAAATATGTTTTAAAATATTTAGTTTCGTTGTTAGCACAAGTTAAAAATACGGATACTTGATGAATATTTTCGTATAACATAATTATTTTTGAAAATCCAAAAAGGGGGGCGCCCAATGCCCCACTTTCCCCTATATAATCATCAGTGTGCCGATAATCAAGCTCAACGCAAAACACGAGAAAAAGTTGGCTTCACCGAAAACACGCAAACGCCGGAAATCTCTCCAGCATTGTCAAAAAGCGAACTGTTTTAGTCAACTTTGATTTCTACTCACATCTGCACTGACTGTCAGGGTCGCTCGCTCCATCACTCAAGGCATTGCTCATCTCAGCCGCAGTGCAGTAAACAACGAGGTCGGGCTCTGGCTCGAAAAGAAGGACCATGTACAACTCGTAAAGAGAAACATCTGTCTTCAAATACAGGAAGATCCAGGGAAAATAACTACTGAAAAAACTATCAAAGCAGATCGACCATCCCCAGGCCAGAGGAAGAAGCGCATTTTGGACAATTCAGACAAGTACATTCGGACTTGACAAACGCGCCACAGTTTTTTTTTTAAAGTTTCATTTAGAAGAAGATCCTTCGATAAGTTATCAAACTTGCATTTTTTTTCCTTGAAGAAGGCTCGTTAACCAGTGTCTTGCTGCAGTGAATACCGACATTATCCCCAGAAGGATAACCTTCTGAAAGGTTCGTCTTGCAAGAGTGAATAAAAGCAGAACCTAGACCGAGTGAGAGGCTGCCTGAATCCACGGACTGGGCTGGAGCTAGTATAGCGTCGATCTAAAGCTACAGCGATGGATGTCAACCTGCAGCTCAAGTGCGTGGTGGTGGGAGCAGCGGGAGTTGGCAAGACGAGTCTGCTGCGTCGATGGACGGGCAGACGCCCGGTCGTGCCACACGTGCCCACGACAGGCGTCACCTCATACCTGTGCCATTTTCTCGTGCAGCACACCTTGCGCGTGCGCGTGGAACTGCTGTTTCAGGACGCGGGTGGAGCGCAGCTGGAAGTCCCGACAAAACTCGTTGCCTTTCTACGGGACGCGGCGGCGGTCATCCTCGTCTATGACGTCACAAAGCCTGAGACCCTGGCCAAGCTGACATCATGGCTTCCTGCCGTCATGGCGGCAACGCAGCCCAACGCCGCCGTAACGTTGCTAGGCAACAAGACTGACCTGATGGCCCAAGTGACGGCGGTGGAGCGCAAGGCTTTCCTTCGGGAGATGAGGACGCACAACACCTCGGGGCGGTTTATCTGGGCGGGCTGCACCTCTGCCCGGACGGCGGAGGATGGTCCGGTGCAGAAGTCCTTGGAAGCCACGGTGGTCAGTCTGTATCGAGCACACAAGCTGGACCTTGGCCTTGACCTTGACCTCAAGGTGGTGAGCGTGCCCAGGCTGAAAGGGAAAAGGATGTGCTGTGCGGTGATGTAGTCAGAGACCCATTGCCATGGACTGGTTTTTATTGTACCTCCAACTCCTGCCGAGATTTCTCGATCCCTTTCTCTGCTCTGTCTTCTATTCCGTTTACCAAGACCTGTTGCCAAACTTTTCCTTGAAATCGAAACGCTCCAGGCGCAACTCCATCTGAAAACTCACTTGCTGTCAATTTTTTTCAGTTCCATCCCCCGATTGTATCGATTCTGCTGCCTCTTTCGCTTATTTCCCTACCCACTCTGCACCCTCTACCTTCTACTTGGCTGTTGCCTTCCTGGCCCATGCACCCTCAGGTGTTGATTGTACTCTAGTTCGGAAATATTCAATGAGATTACGTCAAATGATAGCAGGATGATATCGAGGGAAAGTATTTACATACTCCATGTGATTACTATGCTCCTCAGACCAAAACTTGATGAAAAGATTGTTCTTTTTGGTCACCTTTTACGACTTACGTTAGTTGGATAAGTAGGAATTAGTAGTTTATTTTAACTGTGTCAAATAACTCAAACGATACTTTAACGCCCAATTGCAAGAATACAATTTTTTATACTTTCGGCGCAATTGTGAATTTGTTGAACACGTAATATGGGGATAGTGGGACAATGTTTTTCGTGAAATCTCAGCCGAGGCTTCACTTGTATTCAAGGCTGAATAATGTATTTCTGTGAAAAGACGCCCACGCCCAACTATATAATGGGTACTGGCTGGCAGTCTGTGCATTTATTTTTCCTGTCTCCACCAAAGTGAATTGTCACTGCTTCATTATCTTCTTACATTAAATGTATTTTCAAAGAGCATGCCCTTTGCCCTTGACAAGTTCGACAGTCCTGTCCGCCTCTGTACAAATGCTCCGTCTGTCAGTAGAACTGTCCGTTTGTACAGATCCGTCTGCGTACCTGTAGTACCACGCTTCTCAGTTGCTTATTGTGCAGGTGGATATCTATACCATTCATTGCAATCTAGTCCGATCACTGTTTCGCGACTGAAGTATCTTGTATCTAACTTCCTATTCAATGTGTATGTTTGTTCAGGATCCCGTCTATGGTTATCTTCCTATACGAATTCTGTCATTTTTAATGGCCGATGATATTTACTGTCGAATTTTTCGACCTTCAGCATTTTCGTCTCGTTGACGTATTTTATATCTGTTAGCATTCTGTTTTTCTCTTTCACATCTTCTTCTGTCCGCTGTACACAGTCGACTTTGAAAAATGTATACCTGTCAACTTCCTGTATATAAAAAGTTCCTTGTATTTTGGAACGATGTACATCAATTTTTCATGCATAATTATTTTCTTGTCTGTTTTTCGTCGAAATCACAAGTGAAGCACTTTGCTGGGGAGACTGTTACCTTCCCCATATTCGTGCAGAAAAGCTATACGGGCGAAGCTTTGAGCGCATGTAGTATAATAAAATCTTTCTCTAAAAGTTACCCTTTGCGTTGAGTTCTCTCAGAATAATGATTCCGTCAAGTCTAAGTACCGAGTCGTCCTGATCAGGACCTTCAATGTGTCGTGAACAGTGCCTGTATGCGTTACAGAGACTACAGCATTTAGTCCGGGCTAAGTTCAAGGGCTAGTCCTAAACTATTTGGGCAAAGACCTCGCTGAGACTTTTTGTTTTGATTTTGTCTCGGTCTGTGCGTTTTTACGCTGGCCCGGGCACACATTCCAAGCTGTATTTCGTTGTCTTGTCACCCATGCAGTCTCAGAAACCTATAACTGTCTTGGATTCTAACTAGTTCAAATCGTGGCCTCAAATAGATCGGGATGCTCAGTAATCCTAAAAGCACACTCAGTACTAAAAGCCTGAATTTCACGAGAGAACAGTGCTCTATGAGTTTTTGCGACCTATGATGATGATCCCTACACTTGACGCTTGAGCTATGATGTCTTCTAGCGCTGATTTCAGCCCTTCATCCTCATCCTTGCTGTTGCCCATCGTCTGTCACTCGCGTTTCATGCACAGGTCATTGGCCGCTTCATTTTAGAAACGAATCTCGTGCCGCCCTCTGCCCATATTTGGTGCACATGCTGGCCGTGACGCGCGCTACACTGCTCGTGACTGTGGATCACCGGCGACTTCATTGAGTAGAACGAACGGTCTTCGCCAGGTGGTGGTCCAAACGCTGGACATGCCGATTCCTCATTTCCGAGATCCTCACAATGGCAACTACGTTGAAGTGTCCACAGAGTCAGGCCATCAGAAGTCGAAGTTTTAAGTGCAACAGTCCAGTGTCTCCACTCCATGTGCTTGTCAAGGTTGGCGTTTTGAGTCTGAACTGTTTGCTAAATACCGTGCCTGATCACATCAGCAGAGATCAAAGGCAGATCAAGTCGAGGGCGGAGTGAGCGAAGCAGACCAAGTTTATGGTGGCGTCGCGAGGCTTCTGCACGAGTGTGGCCAATCCCGTGCAAACAGACCGTGGGTGGATCCTTCAGAGGTTCGTCCATCTGCACTGTCCATCACCAGGCCAATTTTGCCATGTGGTAAATTGTGCCTCGTAACAAAGTATAACAGCTGCGATGACACTGACGAAATCGTATATCTGCTTCAGTGCCCCACATCTGTCCACGATCCAGCACGTGTTTTACTACGTCGTTATGACGTGTTATCGTTGTGTGGGTTGTGTTGCGCTCTTCTCTTGCAATGTCCTGTTGTACGGGGTTCTCCTAGCTTGCGCTGGGAAGTAGAAGTTACAAACGCTGGTGATCGTTTTCTATCAACTTTATTCACGCGCTGATCGATACACAGCGGTGACAATAAACAGTACCGTCGTACTCGTAGCAGCTTCATTCTACGCGCAGTGCCGCAGAGGACTCACTCCTTACAAAGGAGGACTCGTTTATCCGCTAGTTAAGCTCTCACCTTAACTCTGTCGTATCTGCTGCTCATGTCTGAGTGTCTCTCGCTTTGTCGCTCTTTATATACCTAACCATAGGTTCCAGAGTTTTCGCAAATGAAGCTGCTCGAATAGTCTCTCTCGCTCGATCTGGAAATCAACTGACGTCAAGTGACGCAACAAGACAAATTTAGCCCGACTCGACAACGTGCTAGGGCAATGACCTAAGCAGACTGACCAATATAAACAAACCGACTATGATCTTCTCGCACGATCTAGAACCTTCACAACAGTTGCATTATTTACTACATCCATGTGGTTACAAGTGAAGAGACAGATCGCCATCCAACTATTACAGGCCTATAAGTTTGGTCATACAAACAAAAGCGAATGGACTTTGATCTCCGACAAACTCATGAATTTCAGAGGTCTCCATCAGAATGTAAGAGCGAAGCGAGAATGGCCATGCAGTTGGAACTCCACCTGCAGTCGCTCGCGGTTAAAGGGTGTTGTGTTTTCGAAGCTGCGCGGTTCCTGAAATTGCGTCCATTCGCAAGGCTCTTGGATCATCTACATTGCATCCAGGTGTATGACCATGTTCCTGTGAAGACTGAGATGGGGAAAATACTCAAACTAACTTAAGCGCGTTCATCAACAGCCAGGCTGCAAGCTCCCCTGAGAGCCGAAATGACTTGATGATAACTAGAAAGCATTCTGAGAACTAAACCTCCACCGAGTAAGCAACAATTTCTCTTCCATGACCTGTATTTGAGTGCATGTTCCGCTAGCCAGGCCTGACGGTACGAAGTTTAGCTCATGTGAGTGTCTGCTGGGAGTCTCTGAATGCGGAACGTTTTCGCCGGCGTCATCAATAGCTCGACGTCATCATCTTCGTGATTTGCGATAAAAGTTTTCCTTGAGGCTGTAATTCCAAAGTGAGATAACCGG
>JAWQFJ010001027.1:60000-75000 GCA_034096865.1 Theodoxus fluviatilis | reverse complement strand
GTGATGTAACTTTTCAAAATCCGAACCTAAACAACGGCGGTAAATGAGAAGTCGCTATTAAACAGGGCGAGTGCAAATGCAAATTTTCCACTTAAAAGCCTTCATTAAGTCGAAAATTTGCATTTGTACTCACCTGGTGTTTTAAAGCGACTTGTCATTAAATTTTATCACCTTTGTTTGGGTTCAGCTTTACGCGTCGCCTGCAGTCCGCCTATTACAGTAAATCTCAAAACATTGTAAGTTAATAACTTTGGCATTTTCGATCAATCTTCTCCTGATATAATGGATACCCCTTGTATTGTTTCATATATTTATTTGAGCACTTTCAACCAATAAACTCCATCACGACGATCGTATCAGGTCACAAAGAAAGCAGAGATCCCCAGAACGGAATGCGGGACAATACGCTTACATATATTAGTTGCCTTGTAAAGTGTGTGTGTGTGTGTGTGTTTGTGTGTGTGTGTGTGTGTGTGTGTGTGTGTGTGCGTGCGTGCGCGCTTGCTTGCTATCTCGAGGGGTACGAGATGTAGGTGCATGTGTGGGCAGATATGGGTGGGGCCATCACAGAAGATAGACGCCTCTTGCAGAACAAACATGCATGACTTCAATGCACCTGTCCGAGTGATTGGCGAGAAACAGACCTGGGCAATAGACAACGGTAAGATGAGACTGGAATTGGGCACGCCCAGAGGGACCAACTCAAGACCGGAAAAACTTGTTCCACCTCCACGCCGATGGGCGAGACTCTGACGGGTGTGGAATAAATCGCCACTGGGGGTGTCAAATGCGAGAGACGTGTCGGATGTTTCCTGTCGTTTGAGAAATTTGCAGGCGAGGCGATGAATAGTTAGAGACGGCGTAGCGATGTCGTCGTGAGCTAAATGAGAAGATGGAGAACAACACGGATGACAGTGGGAATGCTTTATGCTGACATGACCCCTGCGGTAGGGACTAGGCCAAGCAACAAGCAACCTTGTGTCGTAGTCTTGAGCATCTTGGCATCTCTCTTGACTTGATGACAACATTTTCCCTAGTTATGTTTATCTCTTGGCAATGATGTGAAAATCACATATGATGAATTTTTGCAGAACATTTCCTGAAAATGTTTGAAATATATATGTCACATTGGCGTGACTCTCTGAATTCGCGAGGTGAAGTGATTTCAAACTCTATGTTAGTAGGGATGTAACGGGTAACAAAATCATTTATCTCTACAGACCAGCTGAAGGTCATTATGAAAACAACACGCAAGGACTAAACTGTCACGAAACGTGCGCTGTAAACAAGCGGCATGGTTGGGAAATAGAGAGTTTGCAAACCAATAACTATAATGTACATGAAGCAAGGTAAGAATACATTTCTAGAGTTGTCATGTGTTACAACTTCCCAGTAGACCTGATTATTCTTCTGTCAAAATCCACCCCTGTTTCACACGTTTCACAGTCCTCTCAACATTTCGTTACAGGTTTCCTACTTGTCCGCAGCCTCATTAACTTCACATGCAATTCGAATTACGCCATTCGAATACAACCTCTCCGTTCATTCCCCACTTTAGCTCTCGGCACCTGCCTTTGGAATCTTCGTTTACTTTCTTTTGTCACCACCATCGGATGTTATCCCCAGTAGATCTCCAAAGCAAATTCACTATCGAGGACCGCGCAGTCCTCCGCAACATTGCCCTCCGTCCTCGGAACGGTCCTTCTCCCCAGGTGTCAGCGAAGGTCAGGGAAGGTCAGGGAAGGTCACCCTTTCCCGTTCCCAGTAGACATCCGACCTTCGCTCATGATCGATTAGTGATGATCATTTGTGGATACAGCCTGACCGGCAGTCTCATACACCCGAAGCAAATCGACAAGTCAGGAGAGATGTTTTCAGGGTCCAATTTGTCTCTATGCACTTCCCACCCCACCACTGACTCCACCCATTTGGCTGACCGCGTCCTCTGGCGATGTTCCTTGACCGCAATCCTCAGTGGTTTGGGTTCTGGTCTGGTCTGACAAGCCGTCCTTGACCAACAAAGGCTTCTTGATAAGATCAGCAAAGGCTCATGTGAGATTCGGAACGCTTGTGTTGAGTCTCTGGTCACTGCAGAAAAACGTCAGCAATGGTTGTTAAG
Source organism: Theodoxus fluviatilis (assembly GCA_034096865.1). NCBI lineage: Eukaryota > Metazoa > Mollusca > Gastropoda > Cycloneritida > Neritidae > Theodoxus > Theodoxus fluviatilis. Next base: position 72,881 of record JAWQFJ010001027.1, on the reverse strand, counting down.
ACCTACTCGGAACGAAAGTATCTCTTCATCAGACTTAATCAATTATCGGTGGTCTTCCGATAGTGTTATTCAACAACATTTGGGCTGAGAATCATTTCCTAAGGTTTGATTCAAATTCTAATATTTACCGTGTCTCTTTTTATAATCGACAATCATGTTATTACGTCTTTATCATAAAAAGGTAGTAGTGTGATGGAAGGGAAACATCATAGACATACTCCTTAGATTGTGCGAACATGTAAGAAATCCAGCTTTCTGGAATCGATATGAGTTCACCGTCGCAAAACTCTATTCTGAAGTTTATGATATGTAAACAGTGCATAGTGTGAAAACCCCCACATTATTGGATGTTGATCAAAGAATCCAGCCCTACAAAGAAAGGTAAAGGTAAAGGTGTGATTTTATATACCGACTTACACCCTTTGTCTGGGTCTCAAACCGCTTTACACTTTACCCCATGATTACTGGGCATCTTGATCAATCCTCACTGGTACCTCACAACAAACATAGTGACAGACATTTAAGACGCACACAGTCAGGTACCAGCACCAACTCCGCTCCCTGGGGAGTATTCCAACCCGATGCTGGCGCTTGGCCGCATACAAGGGATAATCGCACTACATTTTGTCAACATTGCCCTCACAGGTATCCGGTTTTACTCCTGGGTGGGGAGAAGCAATGCGAGTTAAGCATCTTGCTCAAGGATGCAAATCTGGGAACCGCGCAGCTTCGAACGCCGTACCCACTGGCCGCAAGCGACTGTAGGTCCAGTGCGCTAACCACTAGGCCACAGAGCCCCACCACGCTTCAGGTCCTTGCTTCTGCATACCAAATGTTGGGTTACTCCATTGTGTCCTGTCCTTGCAGTGCTAATGATGCACGAAACAAGGTTCGAAGCATATTTTCCCGTTAAAATTGTATCACTTGTTGCCGGGTGGCATTACTGGTTCCAGACGTGATCAGGTTCAGGAAGACAAAGGGCACAAGATTTTGGGGAAATTGTATTTTTGTTTTAATGAATCTAAGTTATTATTATTCATGTTCTTTCTGTTTCAGTACTTGCTTTATTTCATGCTACTGCTGCTGCTGCTGTTGCCGCTCAGACAGTTACGTCCGCATACGCTGTATGCCCATCTGTTCCTCACGTAGCAGTTATCCGTTGTTTCCCACTCAGGTGTGCTACAGCCAGGTGAAGAAATCCGACGGTTCCTTCCTCCACACCCTCGGTTGCACTTCAAGTCAGGTGAGTCGCGTACATTTCATTACAAATCTAAAACGCTGAAAATCACGGACATGCTCAACGCTCAATTCATACACGGCGTCAGCCATTCTGCATTCTCATCCACAGAGTTGCTCAGGCCAGCTACGGCATTCTGAACTGCTGTAACCATTAACTTCAGCGGAACAGTCAGTAGCTTTTCTGAAGAGCGAGTCATTTCTATATGCCCATGTGTTGTCCAGGGTTGGAAACTGGTGTAACAGAAAAACGAAGATCCCGGACCATGAACAATGGGGACTAGAGGATGGGAATAATGGAGGCGGTGGGTGGCGATGGTGGCAACAGCGTACAATTTCATGTACCTAATGTGGCTTAACTACAAGATGTTCAACCATCTGTCTTTTACTATGCCAGTGCCTTCTGCCACTGGAGTGAAACGTTTTTGGTCACATGACTAAGGAGACAAATGATCACGTGCCTCTTCTCTAGACTTGCCTGACCTTGGCCGCCAATAACAGCGCCGCCTGTGGGACCGGAGCCTTCCTAGAGGGAGATAACTGCGTCTTCTGCTGCCAACGAGAGTTGTGCAACGTCGATACCCTCTTTGTTGATGGTAAGCAGAATGTGTGAGCTCTTGAAAACAAGCACTCCAGATGCGGGGATAGGAGTCATGGGTTGAAAGCCTCGTGCTGCTGCGTGTTGTGTGCCTCTGCACATTTAACAAGAAAACTCGAGGTTGCGGTTTAATTCTAACTGCTGATTGTTCCTTGCCTTCACTCAAAAGCGCTGACAATCCACACACTGAGAGGGAGGGGCAGTGGGTATTTTGTTAAGGCCTTGAACGATTATTTCAAGGGCCAAACGCAAGCATTAACTGTTGTGGTTCTTCCTACACTTGCAAATCTCTGTCTTGGCAAACCTAGGAGTGTTCGTTGGACGTGATACAAAACTCTTATATGTTGTGCCGACAATAAACACTTTTATTCGACGATTTTTATGTCCTGCTTGTATAAGACCTCAGAGTTGGAACTTTTTTATTATTAAAGTTTTTCATGCCCAAAGATCCGTGATATCTCTCACTTTGTAGACACACACAGACACCAACGTCTTTCACTCGGTCAAAATTGAATTGGAATAATTATCTTAACTGCAGAATTTGAGGAGCAAATCGGGTCTCAACCTGAGGAAATCCCTCAGAGTGATCACGCTGCTTCGGAAGAATCCCACGACCTTCCCGTGGTAGCTCAAAACATTGTCCCCTTGATCACATCGGCCGAAGAGATAGAGGGTTCTCCACCCAAACGACCTGGCCCATGCAAAGGGAAATCCTGTGAAACTTCCAAGAAACCATGCACAGGGAAATCCTGCGAGACAACGCCTAAACCATGCACAGGGAAATCCTGCGAGACAACGCCCAGACCCTGCACAGGAAAATCCTGCGAGACAACGCCCAAACCCTGCACAGGAAAATCCTGCGAGACAACGCCCAAACCCTGCAGAGGGAAATCCTGCGAGACAACGCCCAAACCCTGTAGAGGAAAATCCTGTGAGACAACGCCCAAACCCTGCACAGGAAAATCCTGTGAGACAACGCCCAGACCCTGCAGAGGAAAATCCTGTGAGACAACGCCCAAACCTTGCAGAGGAAAATCCTGTGAGACAACGCCCAGACCCTGCAGAGGGAAATCCTGCGAGACAACGCCCAAACCCTGTACAGGAAAATCCTGCGAGACAGATAAGCCCTGCACGGGAAAATCCTGCGAGACAACGCCCAAACCCTGCACGGGAAAATCCTGCGAGACAGATAAGCCCTGCACGGGAAAATCCTGCGAGACAACGCCCAAACCCTGCACGGGAAAATCCTGCGAGAGTACGCCCAAACCCTGTACAGGAAAATCCTGCGAGACAACGCCCAAACCCTGCACAGGAAAATCCTGCGAGAGTACGCCCAAACCCTGTACAGGAAAATCCTGTGAGACAGACAAGCCCTGCAAGGGAAAATCCTGTGAGAGTACGCCCAATCCCTGCACAGGAAAATCCTGTGAGAGTACGCCCAAACCCTGCACGGGAAAATCCTGTGACAGTACGCCTAAACCTTGCACGGGAAAATCCTGCGAGACAGATAAGCCCTGCACGGGAAAATCCTGCGAGACAGATAAGCCCTGCACAGGAAAATCCTGCGAGACAACGCCCAAACCCTGCACCGGAAAATCCTGTGAGAGTACGCCCAAACCCTGTACAGGGAAATCCTGCGAGACGGATAAACCAACCCCGAAACCCTGTACAGGAAAATCCTGCGAGACAACGCCCAAACCCTGCACGGGAAAATCCTGTGAGAGTACGCCCAAACCCTGCACAGGGAAATCCTGCGAGACAGATAAACCAACCCCGAAACCCTGTATAGGAAAATCCTGTGAGACAGACAAGCCCTGCACGGGAAATTCCTGCGAGAGTACGCCCAAACCCTGCACAGGAAAATCATGCGAGACAACGCCCAAACCCTGCACGGGAAAATCCTGTGAGAGTACGCCCAAACCTTGCACAGGGAAATCCTGCGAGACGGATAAACCAACCCCGAAACCATGTACAGGAAAATCCTGTGAGACAGACAAGCCCTGCACGGGAAAATCCTGTGAGAGTACGCCCAAACCCTGCACAGGAAAATCCTGCGAGACAACGCCCAAACCCTGCACGGGAAAATCCTGTGAGAGTACGCCCAAACCCTGCACAGGAAAATCCTGTGAGACAGACAAGCCCTGCAAAGGAAAATCCTGTGAGACAGACAAGCCCTGCAAAGGAAAATCCTGTGAGACAGACAAGCCTTGCAAAGGAAAATCCTGTGAGACAGACAAGCCCTGCAAAGGAAAGTCCTGTGAGACAGACAAGCCCTGCAAAGGAAAATCCTGTGAGACAAACACGCCCTGCAAAGGAAAATCCTGTGAGACAGACAAGCCTTGCAAAGGAAAATCCTGTGAGACAAACAAGCCCTGCAAAGGAAAATCCTGTGAGACAGACAAGCCCTGCAAAGGAAACTCATGTGAGACAGACAAACCCGACGGAGGAAACAAACCTGACGGAGGAAACAAGCCTGACGGGGGAAACAAGCCAGATGGGGGAAACAAGCCTGACGGAGGAAACAAACCTGACGGAGGAAACAAGCCTGACGGAGGAAACAAGCCTGACGGGGGGAACAAGCCTGACGGAGGAAACAAGCCAGATGGGGGAAACAAGCCTGACGGAGGAAACAAACCTGACGGAGGAAACAAGCCTGATGGAGGAAACAAGCCAGATGGGGGAAACAAGCCTGACGGAGGAAACAAGCCTGACGGAGGAAACAAGCCTGACGGAGGAAACAAGCCAGATGGGGGAAACAAGCCTGACGGGGGGAACAAGCCTGACGGAGGAAACAAGCCTGATGGAGGAAACAAGCCTGACGGAGGAAACAAGCCAGATGGGGGAAACAAGCCTGACGGAGGAAACAAGCCTGACGGAGGAAACAAGCCGGGCATAACGACTCCCAAACCTTGCAAAGATGAATCATGCGAAAACAAACCCGATGGCGGTAACCCTGGTAACAAACCCGATGGCGGTAACCCTGGTAACAAACCCGATGGCGGTAACCCTGGCAACAAACCCGATGGCGGCAACCCTGGCAACAAACCCGACGGTGGTAACCCTGGTAACAAACCCGACGGCGGTAACCCAGGTAACAAACCCGATGGCGGTAATCCTGGAAACAAGCCTGACGGCGGTAACCCTGGTAATAGGCCTGATGGTGGCAACAGGCCTGGGGGAGGAGGCTGCTACTGCGGGGGAGGCTGCACTGGGGGCGGATGCCCGTGCTGCGGGGGCGGACTGCTGGTGCCCTCACTGGACATCTCCATCAAGGTCAACTGGCGTCCTGCCGGTGGTAACGAGGGCGAGGTCTGCCCCAACCACAAGCTCAGCTCGCTTCTGGGACTGGTGAATTCCCAGCACAGGGAGCAACACCTCCAGGCCGCCCCCGGCCTTGGCAACCTCCAGCCCCAGCCTCAGACACCAGGTCAGTGATATCGCTGTGTTTTCTACCATCATGATGGGGGAAGTTCTAATCCTCCATCGCCAGCTAAACTCGAATCAGTGTCTAGTGCTTAAAAGTTGTTTGCAGGCGAATTTCTCTTGGAAAGGGCTTGTCAAAGCGATTCCCCCCCCCCCCCGCCCCCCCCCCCCCCTTCCCCGCCCTGCAAGCTGCCTGCTGTAGCCTACTGCAGATTGCTTGGTCGGTCGAGGAAGGAATGGTATTGCCCTTTTTCTAACTGCGTACCCTTCTACAACAGCGAAAACTACAAAGCTTCTTCCTAAAAGTGTTGTCCTGAAACTTTTTACATTATGAACAAACTTAGCCAGGTGTAATCTTATTGTACATGATGACAAACGTCAACACTTTTATAATCGTACTTATCAGGCTCTGCTACAGCTGTAGGCCTACCTGGGCGGCTGTCTGTTTAATTAAGTAAGTGTGTATGGTAGCCACACTTCTCTGTCGTATTTTCATCGCAGTCACAACTCCACAAGAATCAAATCTAGATTATATCTGAAAAATAATTTTAAAAACAGCAAACAACATTATCAACAGCAACAAGGGGTGAAAATTTAGAATAAATACCCTCAGGAAGCACTAAGAAGGGAGGAGGGGTGGGGGGTGGGGGAAAGATTATGTACCGCCAGCATAGGCCTACCTAGGCCTGTCAAGTTCTACAGCTTTTTTATCTGTCTGTGCGCGCTTCTCATCCCATTCGTTGTGATAGTAATCTTTTTCTTTGAGGTCATTTTAATACACTGATGATTTTGCCTTTTGTTTCCACCTTTTCTGTGAGACTTCTACGTACTTTCACTGCAATTCTAGGATAGTTCCATCTCGTCCTCATGCTGCTGTTTAAATTTGTTTGGGAAATGATATGAATCTTTTTGCCTTGCTGTAGAACCACGTGCAAAAGACAATACTTTCATGCGCGCAAGCACCATGTATTCTGTGCGTTTGTCGATCACCGTTAACTTGCTAGCTCCAACGGTAAGACTTCTCAAAATAGCTGTACGATCATATTCTATTAGAAACGATGGACGTATTTCAGTCTTCGTGATAACACACAGATGAAAACAAGACCCCGTTGCCCTGTAGATGTGCACAACATTAGCAAAAGCAGAGATCTTCACAGTGGAGAGTTTTACGCGACGGAGATGTGAGTGCGTACGTTTCGTTTGAAGAAGGAACTTGCGCCCATTTTACCTGATAGGTAGGCCCTATGACTCTTACAGGCATTTACAAAGATTCATTATTCTCGATTTGAATTATTCGAAAACTTTATTGAGAGTCGATCGTCAAGCGCATTAAGACCTTGATTCCAGCTCTAATGACGGCTTTTTGTGCGTGTATTTCTTTCGTTACAGCTTGCTGGACGCGAACATACTGGTTGAAGTTGTGTCTTATTCGATAAAGTGGTAATCAATGTGCACGCCATGTACTAATCAAATAGTGTTTCACATTAGACCACAACCATTATTGTAAGTTTCATCCATTTCCCCAGCAAAACATATTCTGCAATAACTAGAAAATGTGCGCATAATATTCACTAAACCACCTTCCCGCTAAAAAGTACATAGATCTCTTTTTTGGGTTCAGGGGAGAGAACTACTGTTGAACCTGAGACGCCGACCACTACAACACTTCCTCCTAAACCAAGCACTCCACCTCGTGAGTAATGGTGTTATCTCTCATGCACAGTAACATGTATTCTTACTGCATTAAAATTCATGATACGTACATGTATGTAACAGCATGCAATTGACTGGTTCGTTGATTAAGATTATTGATTCTGCAGCCACAGTCACCAACATTTCTCGACATTAGAGAACTGGTTGTTATATTATTTTCATTCCTACTGATAAAAAGATATATCAATACTGAGAATCATTCACATGATATTCTCATTACTTGTCATAGTGAAAGGGAAAACATTTGCTTTTGGATTGAGCAGGGGAAGGGGGGATTGGAAGAAGAGTGTGTGTGTGTGTGTGTGTGTGTGTGTGTGTGTGTGTGTGTGTGTGTGTGTGTGTGTGTGTGTGTGTGTGTGTGTGTGTGTGTGTGCATGGGTGTGTGTCACTGTGTGGGTGGGTGTCACTGTGTGTGTGTGTGTGTGTGTGTGTGTGTGTGTGCATGTGTGTGTATTTGTGTGTGTGTGTGTGTGTGTGTGTGTGTGAGAGAGAGAGAGAGAGAGAGAGAGAGAGAGAGACGGACGAATGGACGGATGGACGGACAGACACAGGCAGCTTGAGATAGAGACGGAGAGAGGCCCAGGGTGGGTGGGAGGCGGAGATCGTCAGAGACACGTTCATCCACACACGCGCGCGCGCGCGCACACACACATACAAATGCACACACACGCGCACACATACACACACATACACACACACATGCACACACACATGCACACACACACACATACACACACACACACACACATACACACACACACACACACACACACACACACACACACACACACAAACTATACTGATCTATGTCTATACAGCGTTCCAGTGCTACGTGTGCCGAGGGCCCGAGTGCGAGAGCGAGGCAGTGGAGACGTGTGGTGGGGACTCCCACATCTGCTACACCGCCACTGTGCAGGACAGCATGGGCAGCCGCAACGTCACCAGAGGGTGAGTATCGCTGCCAACATGCGGGTGACTCGCTTTTTAGAATGCATACATACAACTTGCCAGTACAGCCTGCAGTTGTGCCAGAGGAACGTTTTAAAAGCGATCATTTGCACGTCTTATGGGTGTTTAGGTGATGATGATGTCCACTTGTATGGCGCACATATCCATGCTGGCAGCATGCTCAAGGCGCAGGAGATTGGGGGGAAGGGAGAAAAAGTTAACAAAACAGAGACTGGTGCACAGTCTTTCAGTCAGGTATGTCCTTTCCTTTGAGACTATTAACACAGATCCCAAGTCAGAAAAGGTGAGTCTTCAGAGTGCTCTTGAAGTCCTCTAGTGACTTCGCTTCTCGCATGTTCTGGGGGAGCGCATTCCACAGGGTTGGACCACAGTAGGAGAACGAGCGGCGACCCAAGCGCTTCCCTATGTGGCCGGCCCTACTGGGTGGAGCCAGCAGTGACTGGTAAGCAGAGCGAAGACATCTGGGGGGGGGTTGTGGAGAGGGATGATGTCTCTGAGGTACTGGGGGAAAGTTGGATCGTGCACACGCTTATAGCACAGGGAGAGCACCTTGTGGTCCATTCTCTTCATGACTGGGAGCCAATGGAGCTTGCGGAGGACTGGAGTGATGTGGTCAGGACTTGTATCACACATTCTAGAAACAACAGTGCTTCATAAACGTTCTTTAGCTCAAGTCCACTGCACTCCATTCGTCCTTTCCATTTCGGACGCTGACCATTGCGCAATTCTTCTCCCAGTTCCTTCCCCTCCATTCCATGATCAATACCAAAAATGCGGCCGATCCTCCAAAATTGATTCGGATCAGTACCTTGGGAGATTTTCTGATTCTTGTCTCAATCCAAAATTCAGTGAATTTCCTTCAAAATGAAACTGAAATTAGTATATGTGCGGTGGCTGACGATTCATGAATGTTTGAATGCATGTGTAGGCCTACTGATAACGGGTGTTTTGGAGAAAAAAACAAATTTCAAACCGGTGGCTACCAAAGTTCACAGAGAGCGGGTGGAGTCACTGGCTTCTAGCTCAACGAGTCGCTTAATGTTTCATGAAAAATCACTGTAAGTATAAATGACAGTGACACCACACGTGCACGGTTTTGTTTGCAGGTAAGGTAGAATGAGAATGATGACGAGGCGGGGTGTTACGCAATCAAACGCAGGGTGTTTGGTTGGTTGGTTGGCTGGCTGGCTGGTTGACTGGCTGACTATCTGGTTGGTTGGTAGGTTGTTTGATTGTTTGGTTGGCTGATTGGCTGATTGGGTGGTTGGTTGGCTGGTTTGGTTTGGTTTGGTTTGGTTTTTGTTTTCACTAATATTTCACGATCTTCTTGCAGACGTCGAAAACAAATGTTTATTCGTAGATGTGAACCATTTACATGGTGCTGGTTTCTGAATCGAAAGAAATCTCACATTTGTTATGGTGATCCCTGTCGGGGCAAGTCCTGCAGTATCTTCATCTGAGGGAAGAAATGGACCGACTTAAAACTGGAGGACTGGTCACAGAATGGATTCTCAAATCATGCAGCTTCGAGTCATTGAACGTGCCCTCCGACATGTTTTTTCTACCTCATGACCCCATAACATGCGTCTCTTTGACTTTAAAATTGATAATGATGATGATGATGATGATGATGATGATGATGATGATGATGATGATGATGATGATGATGATGATGATGATGATGATGATGATGATGATGATGATGATGATGATGATGTTGATGATGATGATGATTATTATTTTTAAGATGGGGGAGCGCTTTTGACCGGCTTATTGTGAATGCTTATGTCTCCACATGATAGAGTGACCTCGTTGTGGTTTCGGAGGCAGAGCCACGCGGTCATTAGTCAAAGGTCGTCGAGGGGTCGCGGTTGCCATCCGGTCAACCGTCAGTGAATTTGAGAAGAACTCCACTGTGCAAGCTACGTGAATTACGAGTTCGTTTGGTGGCAAAAAGTACGCACTAACTTGTGGAAAATTTCTTCAGTAAATGGCATTGTCATGGGGGAAATGTTCGCACTTGTCTCCTACGGTGTCCACCTGAAACACCCCGATACCAAAACTTCACAAAGCATGACTGTGCATGAAAAAGCAAGGCGAAAGTACGAAGATTGGGAACATGAGATACTTCAGCCACAATATTATTAATTTATTCATGCGCATTCCAGAAGGAAAACAGTAGGTATGTTCATAGAGGAAATTTAGAATTTTTTATGGTGACGTTAAGTATCCTGAAAATGTATATGTAACTTAGTGCGCTCATAACTTTATTCTGCGTTTTCCTCGTAAACTGTTTTTCGTTCTTTTGTTTCGCATTGTTTCTCATGCACAGTAGGATTTGCTACATCTTTGTTTGGAAACGTGCATCCCAAGTTGACTTCTTTTATTCATCCCTGTCGACTTCCTTCATTCCATCTTTTCCTGTGTCACACCGCCCTCTCCTGTGTCACACTTTATGATCATACTTGCACCTGAATGAATTACACCATGCACACATTCTCTGCGCGGATGATTGCAACGTAAGGGGGGTAATAGAGAAATCCTGTGTAGTTTGTTAGAGGAGACATTCGCCCACTGACTTTCATCCTATTGGAGTTTGCATAGCTCACTCTTGTGCGAGTTTTAACGGGATCTGGTGGATTTAACTTTTAAAAATTACCTCTGTGCACAGGTGCGCCACGGCCAGCTTCTGCCAGAGAGAGTGGCTGTTGAGGACTGCTGGACAGAATGAGTGTTTCTTCCTGGATGACAGCCCATCTGGCATGCCCGACAACCCTCTGTCCTGCACCTTCTGCTGCCACGGCGCGCTCTGCAACGTGCACGTACTGCCCGACTTCGGCAGCCTCTTCATGCAGCACTGACGTCACAAGCACCATGATGATGTCATATATGTTACCCGAAAGTTACGTCATTTTCCGTTGATGATGGTCGGAGTCACTTCGTGAAAAACTCGTGTCCACACAAATATCTGTGTAATATTCTCTGAATATCAAGTTTGGGTATGTTTTTTTTTTGTTTTGTTTCGTTTTTCAAATAATATTATGCAGATTTTCTCATGTGTTTTTGTAAATTATGGTAGAAAGTTTGGGAGTTACAACCTCAGACTGCAACTGTACTCCAACTTATATGGCATTCGAAACACATCTTCTCTGATCTCTGATGATTCTTGACTTAAGATGGTTACTGTGGTGCAGAATGCACAAAATCATTTCGATTTTTCTTCCTTTCTTTTTTAAATAACGAATCTGTAGCGCTTGAGCCATTACGAGTGCTCACCTTCCCTGAACTTAATCATTCTCATAAGTACTACTTCGAATGATGCATTTTGATTGTATTATAACCTTGATCTTGTTAGTCGCTTTTCGTGTTTTACACGCCTGAATAATATCTTAATTAAGCTGAAACTTTGCAGTTGTTGTTTTTTCTTTGAGTACTAAATTGCGACTGGACACAACATTGTCGTTTTGTTTCAAGTGAGCATTTAAGGCTGCTGGCAGTTCTTCTGTTCAATGTTTTACATATTTGGACAGCTCTCAAATTCAGGTAACTTTTTCTTCAGACATTTAAAGTTGTGGTTTGATACAGCAACTTGTCACCCATGTCTGAACTTCGAACCACTTCCCACTTTATTCCCGGTCACTGTGACATTTGATGGATCCTTCCTGCATGCGTGTTTAGCTACCTCTACAAAAACCGGTTTTGGCTGGTGTGTTCATCAGCCAACGTGCCGCAGGTTCAAACACAACATTCTGCTTTGTTGGCATCAGAATCCTTACCAAAAATGTGGAGCTCTGTGGCCGAGTGGTTAGCGCGCTTGACCTGCAGTCGCTTGCGGCTGGTGGGTGCGGCGTTCGAAGCTGTGCGCATTCTAGAGTTGCAGCCTTGAGCAAGGTGCTTTATTCACATTGCTTCTCCCCACCCAGGAGTAAAACGGTTACATGTGAGGGCTGAGATGGGAAATTGTGAATAACTTTGGCGCGTTCATTCGCAGCCTGGTTGCTTGCCCCCCAGGGAGTTGAGATGGTGTTGGCGTGCAGCCTGGTTGCGTGCTCCCCAGGGAGTTGAGATGGTGTTGGAGTGAGAAATTGAGAAGACCGTTGACCAGGGGGTAAATGTGTGCGGTTTGAGCACCCATCAATGAGTGGAAAGTCGCAATATAAAAAGGGCACCTTTACCTTTAAAAATAACCATTGTCACACCACAGATAAATGTGCACTCAGCGAAGCTGCATAGACAAATTGGCGATGTAATATTTCAAGACTGACACATTGAAAACAACGAATTGATATTTTGTCTCAAATAAAAACCGCACAAGCCTGGATTGATTTTGTTATCTTACCATAGTAGAATGTGCGCGTATGCGTGTGTGTGTGTGTGTGTGTGTGTGTGTGTGTGTGTGTGTGTGTGTGTGTGTGTGTGTGTGTGTGTGTGTGTGTGTGTGTGTGTGTGTGTGTGTGTGTGTGTGTGTGAAGTAAAAACAGAAAGACTTTCGAGGCCTCAGCCAGGAATCTCCCGTTCTAAATTGTCGACAATTTACATGAACAGTCGGAACCACCGATTTTAATCAAGCCTGTTTACTTCTCATATCGGGTACGAAGTTACCTCCCTTGCATCAAGATGTACTCCTCTTCTGTGGTGTGCTCTTGGGAGCTTGACAAAATGTGGAGGTGAGGTTGTTCCAGCAAGTCCAACACCAAGCATCATCAAATGTGTAAACAATTCACAAGTTTTGTGAAAACGAAATTGTTGCTTCAGTGTGTTTCACCGTAAAACATGTGAGCATGGGCATTACAAACTGTTCTAAAACACTACTTCGATTGCTGTAATCAACAGCCAATTTTATCATTCCTCAGGCAGCACAAGTCTCTCGTGATCTTGTACAATATCCAAGTCACATGCCTTTCTTGTGCTTAGTGTTTCATATTACATACTGTTTAAAATG
>JAWQFJ010001027.1:10000-57500 GCA_034096865.1 Theodoxus fluviatilis | reverse complement strand
ACCACATTTACTTAATTTCGAAGATTTTCATGCAGTTGAACGAATACGGAGGCAGGGGAACAAAAATCAGTTTTTAAAAATCACGTCATCGTGGGAGAATTTCATTCATGATGAATTATTCAGACCAACATTTCAGAGAGAGAGTCATAATCAGGAGACACCGGGCTACGTGACTTCGCTGTGCTCTTTTCGAAAGGCCGGGAAGAGTGCGAAAACAGAGAGGAGGGGGTGGGGTGAGGGTTGTAGAGAAGAGAATCGGTAAGAAAGGAGACCACTAATATGTCAAAGAAGAACCACGGGACAGTGGAAGGTTTATGTGTTCAAAGGAGACTAAGGCTCGACTTTGGTATTAGTGCACTACAGGTTTTGCCAGCGTGATTTCAGCAACAATGGTAAAGACAGAATAAGATGTCGAGTGGTATGTAGTGTACTTTAACGTTTTGATGAAAGCTCAAGCTGTAAACTCTTTCAAGCGTAGTATGAGATGATTCCTTTTTAGACTGGTGCGCTGTCATGTTCGATTTATGAATTTTTGTTGTGTTGTTTTTTTATTGCCTGACTGCAGAACCTTAGGTAACAATAATTAGGGCATGGCAACATCTGTGTTTGAAACGTTAATCAGTCAGTAGGATAACTCGAATATGGCAAACAGTGCAACGATGTTTAAGTAGGGAAATTCGAAACTTGGCTTGCTCTCTGAACCAGTTCCAGTGAACCTCGCCTTCCATGCATGGTCTGCATTGACTCATGGGTCGTAAAACTGCATCATTCATTCATTCTCCGCAAAGGGCTTTGAAGAAACTCGGGAGTCAGTACAGAGTCACGCACACTGATATTTCCTAAAAGTGCTCAACTAGAACATTGGTGGAATTCCTAGCTTCTGCTCATATCGATGTGCAAACTGAGCTGGAGTGATGGCGGGATTCACCGAGGTAATCACTACCCTTCCTTGTCCAAGGTACCCCAGCAAGTGTCGCAAGAAAATCCTATGTGATTGGTGATTTGATGCTCTGCATGCGCACTTACTGGCACAGTGACCTCCCCTGTGGGTTGGGGGTAAGCATAGACCCGCCTCGTCTTCCAATGCGATCTGTAAGACGCGAATAACAAGGAAAATAAAGACTTGACTTGTTCATACTCTAACCAGCTCCAGTAGTATTCGTGGTCAATGGCCTTACATAGCCTACAAAGGCTGATAGGCTGCGAAACTCCATTCATTCATTCATTTATTAATTCATGCATTCGTTCGCTAATTCATTGGGACATTGACAGATAGCACTGCAATGCCTAAAACAAACCGTTGTGCTAAAATATTAGTAGGTCTTAGAAGCGTCGCTGCAATGGTTCGTACATACTCAGCGCAATAACATTCGCTTTTTGGAAATAACTGTGCTGGACCAGGAAAGTTTTGAACCATGGCCTCTACCTCACGAAGCCGTCATTCACAGCATATTTCCCTTTGGTAGTTCTAATGAAACGTATGAAAAATTAGTTTAAAATTTTTACAGCAACCTCTAATAAAGGTAATTATGTGATTTGAAAATATTCAACGATGCACCAAAGCATTAGTAACAAAGGCTTGTAAGTTGGTTGCATGCTTTGTATGTGCAATCGGAACACGTGTTTTGCATGCTCTGAGTGTACAAACCGTCTTGAAAGCAGTCAGGATCTACACGTCATACCCTGATTTGTTTTCTTCGTTAATTTGTTTGTTTGTTTGTTTGTTTTTGTTTAAGAAAGCTATCTAGTGAGATAATGTCTGCGGTCTTTTCCAACTGGAAGTGCGCAATGGAATTACTTTGATGGGAGAAGGAACGGCAAGGCACCCTCCTGTCTCACACAACTTTGCAAAGCTAAAGTTGGCCCACAAAGACATGTAACTTGATGGTGTTGTTGCCTTGTCCTACAGTTTTCCAATGAAATGAGAGAGGAATTCATCTGAGCTCTCAGTTTCTGCTTTTCCTACAGACAGAGACGCTCTCTGCAGAGGTGGACTTTCCTGCACTTGCCGGTCGGTAGTCTAATAAAGATCGTCAGACCCCATCTGCCACAGAGAAAACGGATAGAATTAGGAATGGAAAAACAAACGAAATGGGACTGGCACCAGCAGGTTTACAAGGGAACAGCATAATGGAAATGGTGCCCAAGGGTTTTTTGTGACATGTGCATTTCCCTCCAAATAAAGATCCCGGGAGAAAAAGAGAACCATGAATGCTTGCAGTGGATGAGTAAAAATATTTCTGTAGAGTTCTTACGAGCTAAAACCACAGCTAAGAAGGAATTTGTGCGTCACTTTTATGAAAATACATGTATACCGATACTTGTGTGGGTGCACTCATACATTCACCAGACTTCATAACACATTATATACACAGTGCGATCGTGATCATAAATGCAGATGTCACGTTCCCTCAAGGGACATCAATTGTGGCACGGCAAATCAGTTCACGGCAAAAGTTCTCGCATTGAAATTGAGACCATGTGGAAGAGAAGCAACGTGGTACAGTGATTTCTGTAAACACTCGCAAATTACTGCAGTTTCAAATCCCTGTTGGAAGATTAGTGGGTTTACAATATAACATATAGATAGTAGTTACCAAAAGATCGTGGTAATCAGTAAACTGCCATTCCAGTCCAAAGATGCAAAACATGTACCCGGAGTATGGCGTGCAACATTTTGAAACATGTCATTAATTACTGTACAACCACGGATCTGTATCTAATGGATGCACGTCTTTAGGTCACGGGCTCTTTCAGCCAAATAGAGAGTTCTGCCAGAGGTCACCTCTCGACTGACTGAGTAGCTCACTTCCAGCGAGTCTATTCCACTGTTGATCAGATTGTCACGCAGTTTATTGTGAGTAAAATTAAATTTATTTTAAACGTTTCTATTGAGTTACAGCTGTGATTGGCCTTGAGAGCAACTAAAATGACCTTGACCTAAAGACGTGCATCCAGTAGATACAGATCCGTGGTACAACCGTGCAAGTTATAAACTGCGTAAACATTCCCTTTCATTTAATGAAGAAAAATAAATTCAGGATTCTTCCCGTCGCGTCCGACGGATGAATAGGCAGACAGGTGATCTGAAATGTGACCTCATGTGGGAATGGAGGCCAATTCTGGAGGCAGCATTTTATGCAAATGTTGCACTGGAAAACCTCCATAGCGGAGGTGCCCTGCCTCCGCCGCACTCTTTTCTCTTGAATTGCGGCTCGGAGGTCTTAACACCCTCGTGGCAGAAGTGTCTCCACAGAGACCTGTCTTAAGCCTGAGCCTCCCAGCTTTGAGTTTTTATGCCACAAGCTTTGAGATGCTCCAGTTGTCCAATGACCGTATTTCACCTGGCCATACAGCAATCTCTTCAGGATTCTGCCATCACCTATGTGGGCAAGGTAGCCTGCCCAGCGTAGGTGGGCCTGAATCAGCAGGTGTTCGATGCCTGGCAGACCACAAAGCTCAAGAATTTGAAGATTCAAGACCGTCTTGCCACCTGGTGTTGCAGATCTTTCTCAGGCACCGCTGGTGAAATTTCTCAAGCTGCCGGATGTGACGGCATGTGGTCCACGTTTCTCAGCAGTACAATTCCATTCAATGAAGGAAAGTAAACACATGGAAAATAACGGCCAGTTTGTCTCGTATTATTCAATGGCCGGTTCAAAGCATGAGATTAGAGACGAACAGTTAGTTCACCATGGAAATACAGCAGAGAACCAAACAATGACCTCTATCTCCACTTTCTGTTCCATCTCCGCTGCTGTGCCCATTAAGGCGTGACGTTACCAAGTGCCCGGAGCCTTGTGTATTTTTCATTCCATTTCCTGCAGCTTCCCTTTCCTCGATTTTGTCCTCTGCTTTTTCTATAAAGTCAGTAATCTTATAATCTGACGCCGGCCTGGCCCTGAGAGAGGGGATAGCCTGCATGGAGGGGATAGACAAACAAACGGGAATGAGCAGGGAAATGGACTTATAAACAAACGAAAGAGCATGGTACCCGACTGTTTACACTTGATCTGCACACACACACACACACACACACACACACACACACACACACACACACACACACACACACACACACACATGCAGGGCATATGAACATGTGGTGCCTGAGAGTACGCAGCTGGTTTAGGCTTCCACTAGGCTGCTGTAGGTATAGCCTTCAACTGTAGTAACTAGTAAGAACTGCCCTAGACTTCTGTTGATGATCTAAACTCAATGTAATCTGGTGAACGACATCTTGATGTACCTAGCGGTTTATTGGCTTGTTGTTTAGTATCGTATTGTTGATTTTTTGCGTGTGTGCGTGTTTGCTTGTTTGTTGTTTTTCGTGGAACTCCTCTCTATCCCTTCCTCTATGCATATCCCATTAATCTTCTATTCGTTCTTCCCTCCATCCGTACCCGCGCGTGGTTGAGTGTGTATGTTCCAGTGTGCGTGCGTGTGTGTGTGTGTGTGTGTGTGTGTGTGTGTGTGTGTGTGTGCGTGCGTGCTTGCGTGCTTGCGTGCTTGCTTGCGTGTGTTCGTGTGTGAATGTGTATCTGGATATGTGTGTGTGTGTGTGTGTGTGTGTGTGTGTGTGTGTGTGTGTGTGTGTGTGTGTGTGTGTGTGTGTGTGCGCGTGCTTGCTTGCGTGTGTTCGTGTGTGAATGTGTATATGAATGTGTGTGTATGTGTGTATATGTGTGAGTGTGNNNGCATGAAGTATTGTCTTGAAAAGAATTAGTGAAAACTGAAATATTTTCAGGCACTGTTGTATTTCCTTTTTTATGTGGTTGTTGTTATAAAAATGATTTAGGGTGTTTCTACAATGGGTTGGATTTGAGAACAACAGAAGAATGATTTGCTGGAATAAATGGTTTTAGTCTGTATCAGTATCCACTCCAAATTTTGTATGGTGCAAATACATCTCTGATCATTTTTTGGTCACAAACGTTTTGACACATTAAATATAGGAAATCCAATGAATTTACTTAAGACTACCTTTTGAAGGTATTCATATACATATTTGTAGATATACAATTTCAGACAGCCCCCAAATTTCTTATGTGCCAACTCTACCACATTAACTAAATTCATTCAATGATATTTATTCTTATATAAAATGTAATGACCATGCATTTTTTTCATGCTAAATGTAGCTCAGCTGTTTTCACGTTATCACATGATGTTGGAGCTACAGTCCTACTTAACTTTAACACATGGCAAAATTAGTGTGCTCTCATTTATCAACCAAAATTTTACCTGAATCCCTGTAGATTGAGGTCTGAGAATCATTGGTGATATCTTTCTTCTCAAATTGGGAGGAATTGGTATGACAACTTTGAATTACTTTCAGTCCGCATAGTCCACTATACTGTGGTGTGAAAAATAGAATACATTAATCACCATTTACATGCCCCGCCATGATCCATGTCAGCCCATCTCCATGCACCTCCTTGTCCCCTTCATGTGTCCTTGTCAGTGTTTCCTCAGGATGCCTTGGCACCGAACACCAGTGTTCATCCTTCCTTTTCCCTCTGCAGACTGGGGTCCTGGCAGTTCCTGGCTGAGATGCCCTACACCTCTGTCTCCAAGGGAACCATGTGGCGCCTGCTCTGGCTGCTGCACCAGCATCAGCGCCCTGAGTTCCGCTTGGAGTCTCTGCCAGACGCGGCCACCTGCCGTGCAGACTTGCTCACCACTAGCGGTGCTCTCAGACTCTCAGACAGCCTTGAAAAGCTGCCAGTGTCAGAGACCATCTACCTGCTGTCCACCCTGGCCAACATGGTCCAGTTCCGCCCATCCGAGGAGTCAGACCTGGTGAACTGCGTGGCCCTGAGTCTGTTTGAGATTGCCTATCTGGCCATCCACACCAGGGAATTCTGCTCCAAGTCAGGGCGTGAGCTGCTGGCCAGTGTGGCACGCAGACAACCTTCAGTGATGTCTGTGCTGCTGCAGCAGTGCCATGCAGAAATGGACAACCTGGGATCAGTAAGTTCTGTGGGGGGTTTTACGGGTATGTGTGTGTGTGGTTTTTGTTTTGGTTTTTTAATAGGTTTTGTAAATGTTTTGGGGTAGATAGATGACATTAGTAAAAGTCAAAGATGATTTGGAAAGAAAGCCACTGAGTCTCAATATGCCAGTGACTAAGTTTTGTTTAGGTCTGATGTTGGGTAAATATTAATCCCCTTGCATGTAATGAGGAGGTTTATGAAAAGAAGATCCTGGAAGCTTCCAAACCACAGATTCCAGCTGATGGTGGGAGGGGATGGCTTACTGTAGCTGTCACAGATCATGTGTCCCCACTGCGAGTTGTCATGGTGATTTTTGTTTACAGATGGCACTGCACCTGTTCCATGAGCTGCCCCTGCACAGCTGGATTCCCACAGACCCTGATGTGGCTCTGCTGCAGCAATGGCTTTTGAACTCTGACCTCTCCAGCATCCCCAACCAGCTGTCCCGCCTCATCCTGACTGGCATGAACTGGGGACTCAACCCAGAGGTGAAGAAATATTTGGGTTTGGAGTTCAAATGTAATTTTGTCATACCTTATAGTGTGCAACAGTATGACTACAAGGTGCTGGGGAAGATAAGATTTGAATTCCCATCAGTAATGAACCAATGCCTTTTAAACTGGTACTTTGGCATGTGAAAATGCTGTAGGAGCAGGTGTTATTTGACACACTGCACTTGTCACTGTCTTCTGTCATTGACGTACTTACCAGGAAAATGTCATATCACTTGCTTGCACATGAGCAGAGGCAAGACCAGTTAAAATCAACCTAGACAAAATGTTTTAACCTTGCCAGAGCACACAAACAGACCAGTGCCTTGTTCACGAGGCGCAGCGATTCAAAGCGCTGCTCAGCGCAGGACAGAGCTTGCACCGTGAAACGGGTTGTTCAGGATGCGTTGCGCTGCAAAGCGCTGCATGTGATTCAGCGCTTTGCAGCGCTGCGCCTCCTGAACAAGCCGTTTCACGGCACAAGAGCTGTCCAACGCTGAGCAGCGCTTTGAATCGCTGCGCCTCGTGAACAAGGCACAGACTTCATAGTCAGTCCTTGCTTACATGCCACACTGCACACTCCAACCATGGTGCCAGCTCACCAGAGGCTCCTGTTCTTGCAGCTCAACATTCCAGTGCTGGATGTAAGCCTGCATCGCCAGGTGGCAGTGCTGGTGGTGGAAGCCTACACGCGCTACATCTCCAGCCGAAACATGGCCGCCTTCATCATGGAGGGCATGCGTCAGGTGACTCTCCAACTGGCCTCTGTTTGCGCCATCTCTCTTGCTGCCTGCCCCCAAATTCCTTTTGGTGACAAGGTAGATGCTGCTTTTTTTGTGTTGCTTTTTTGTTTAATTTGGAGGCAGGTTTCCCAGGACTATGGACATGCAATCTAAAGCAATCCAAAAGGCAATGCTGATCTTTATCAAAGTGGTTGCTGTAAGTATGTGCTACATCCAGTTGGTGAGTTTATGTAATGAATCCATTTCCAAAACCAGACTTGATTTACTTGACTTATTCCTGTGGGCTCCCCGTGGAGCAGAGGGCTGCAACCACACCGTGTGCTGTTGTAAGTTGATCCAAATCCAGACACTCTCTGCCTTTTCATTCCATTATGTGCTTATGTCATCCATGTGAAATTAACCTTTTGCTTCTTTTTGAATGACTCAGATGCCTGCACATTGCTTTGGCTTTAGGCTGAGGTTTTTTTCCCTGCTACTTGTTTTCTCATCTTTGCACTGTGTATGAATTATCTCACTGGGTGATGAGAAAATAAAAGTTTAATGCATCCCAAGCTGAGATGAACTGGGTATCCAGCCCTCTGCACTCACTCACCCCATCCCCTGAGCTCCCGGCAGAGCATGATGCACTAGTGCCTTTTCATTTTCCTGCTTGTTGGCTTATTTGTTTTCCTCCCTTGTATCACTTTGTAGCCTCATGCATTATGCAGTTCTTATGCATAAAAATTGGGTGGCATGAAAATGCAGAGATGGATTTTTATAGAAATGTTTGTCTACTCAATGTCTTTGTGTATGCATATGAGAGAGAGAGAGAGAGAGAGAGAGAGAGAGAGAGAGAGAGAGAGAGAGAGAGAGAGAGAGAGAAAATGAATGAATGAATGATATTATTCAGAGGCCGGCTGCCCATTTGAATTTACTGAGTACAAAAGAGAAAACTGAAATGATGGTACGCATCTTCATTTCATAACTTGAACACTGCATTATATGGTAGTCGTGTCACCATCTTTATGCTTCAAGATGTGTACAAGTTGGATACAATTATCAAGTGTTGGTGGCAAGTTTCTTTTTTCTGAGTTTCAGGGCATAGAATATATACATTGATTTAAAAGATTTTGTCTGCATGTTGGTTACTTTCATAAGATAGCTACAGTTTCTTTTCAAAGTTGGATGTACATGTTTGCCTCCGCCAAGGAGTTTTTTTTCAGTGTATTTCTCCAGGGGTGGGGTGGGTGTTTCACTTAGCTGCATCTATTTCATGCATAGTCACTTTACCATGTATTTGTTTCTGATAACTTTAGAAATTAGTGAATGCAGATAAAATCATGTTTGTCATTGTCATCACCATCTTCAACACTACCACCATCCATCACTATATCACCCATAACTGTCACCACCACTGCTGCCGCCACCACCACTCTGAAGACTATCAGTATCATCGCCACATTCAGATGGTCAGTGCAGTGCGGAGCTCCACCACATGGGAGCAACAGTTCAACAACTGGGCGTGGTCGCTGATGCTCAGGCTGCGCCTACACCGCCACAGCGTGGGGGTTATGGCCCCCTCCCTCGACCCCCCTTCCTTGGCCGACCCCACCCTCACCTCCATCCTGGCGGGCACCAAGGCCCACAACCCTATCGCCTGCTTTGTGGCCATCCTCATGACTCAAGTTGGCCATGAGTGAGTGCAGGAATTTGGAGCCCTCTCTGTGGTAGAAGATATTAGGCTGATGGTGTAGATGACTAGGGCAGGCCCTGAAAGCCCAGCAACCAGAGGTTCCAGCTGATGAGTGGGGCATCCAACCGCGCTGACCATATGTTACTCTTGTGCAGAATTGTCTGATGGGGATTCAGCTGAGATGTGTGTGAGAGTGCCAGGAGCATGGAACTTTCAAGGTAGTCTTTAGATTGCAGCTGTGATTTACTGTGGAGTAACTTTTGTGTGTAACAAGTGAACATAATGGTGTGATGGTGAACTCAGATGGAGCAGTGAGTGAATGCTGGCAGCACATGACCATCAGTTGTCTGCTGATTGAAGCTGTGACTGTTGTTGAGTATGACTGTAGAGTGTGACAGGTGTGCAGTCTGCTGATTGAAGCTTTGACTGTTGTTGAGTATGACTGTAGAGTGTGACAGGTGTGCAGTCTGCTGATTGAAGCTGTGACTGTTGTTGAGTATGACTGTAGAGTGTGACAGGCATGCAGTCTGCTGATTGAAGCTGTGACTGTTGTTGAGTATGACTGTAGAGTGTGACAGGCGTGCAGGCTGTTGATTGAAGATGTGACTGTTGTTGTGTATGACTGTAGAGTGTGACAGGCGTGCAGGCTGTTGATTGAAGCTGTGACTGTTGTTGAGTATGACTGTAGAGTGTGACAGGCATGCAGTCTGCTGATTGAAGCTGTGACTGTTGTTGTGTATGACTGTAGAGTGTGACAGGCATGCAGTCTGCTGATTGAATCTGTGACTGTTGTTGAGTGTGACTGTAGAGTGTGACAGGCGTGCAGTCTGTTGATTGAAGCTGTGACTGTTGTTGTGTATGACAGTAGAGTGTGCCAGGCGTGCAGGCTGTTGATTGAAGATGTGACTGTTGTTGTGTATGACTGTAGAGTGTGACAGGCGTGCAGGCTGTTGATTGAAGATGTGACTGTTGTTGTGTATGACTGTAGAGTGTGACAGGCGTGCAGTCTGTTGATTGAAGATGTGACTGGTGTTGTGTATTACTGTAGAGTGTGACAGGGGTGCAGTCTGCTGATTGAAGCTGTGACTGTTGTTGTGTATGACTGTAGAGTGTGACAGGCGTGCAGTCTGTTGATTGAAGCTGTGACTGTTGTTGTGTATGACTGTAGAGTGTGACAGGCATGCAGTCTGCTGATTGAAGCTGTGACTGTTGTTGTGTATGACAGTAGAGTGTGACAGGCATGCAGTCTGCTGATTGAAGCTGTGACTGTTGTTGTGTATGACTGTAGAATGTGACAGGCGTGCAGGCTGTTGATTGAAGCTGTGACTGTTGTTGAGTATGACTGTAGAGTGTGACAGGTGTGCAGTCTGCTGATTGAAGCTGTGACTGTTGTTGTGTATGACTGTAGAGTGTGACAGGTGTGCAGGCTGTTGATTGAAGCTGTGACTGTTGTTGTGTATGACTGTAGAGTGTGACAGGCGTGCAGGCTGTTGATTGAAGCTGTGACTGTTGTTGAGTATGACTGTAGAGTGTGACAGGCATGCAGAATTGTCTGATGAACAGTCAGATAAGACTTGATTGAATGCTTGAAGCCTGGGAACCTCAGTGTGAATTGTTGCTGGTGTTGTAGTGTACTTGGAGGTAGGACAGCTTAATTGGAATGTGTGGTGGTGACTGTCAGTGAGAATGTTGACAAGTTTGGAGGTAGGATCTTTGCTGTGAAGTAAACCTGGGAATAATTCACAAGGTTGAAAGTAATATTGGTTTGGATTTTTTTTCTCTATGAAATAATTTTGAATGTTGAAGGGAAATTCTTTGTGTTTGAAATCTTTGGTTAATATGTTGGGAAGATAAATTTTCATAGTGCATTTGATGACTCTTTATTAATATATTTTGCTCTTTTTCTTCGACACATGAATAATGACTGACAGAGATGCAGAATAACAATGAGGGCATATGTTGATTGCCTCTATCTCTAAAGCCACTTCAGCCATAAGTTTCACTGTCAGTTATAATTCTCAGGCCCACATGCAGAACAAAGACATGGAATTAATAATCTGCTACTACCCAGCCTTGCAGGTATCTTTGTTGCTGTGCTGTCATGCATCCAACCAATTGAGTGTGACAACTGATGAACATGAAACATCAGTGTATCAGGCATTCAGTTGGAGAATTTCAAGCATACTGCTATTCAAAGCAAAGTTGAACCACAGTTTTGCTGGTTTTAGAAATGTGTCTGCCTCATTGTCTGCGCACTCCACTGCAGGGTGTCGGGCGTGGTGTCCGAGGGGCTGGACATGGTGCTAGAGGTCATCAACCACTACCAGTACACTGCAGCCATCTACATCCTGTCCTGCCTCGTCCCCGACTACCTTGCCACCCCTGACTACCTCATCACCAACAGCAAGTGAGTCTTGGCCCACTGTCCATCAGAATGACCACTGCCAATCCTTCATTCGAGGCATCCTCTTACTGTTGGCTACAGCCTGCCAACCCTTCATTTGAGGCATCTCTTACTGATAGCTACAGCCTGCCAACCCTTCATTTGAGGCATCTCTTACTGATAGCCACAGCCTGCCAACCCTTTATTTGAGGCATCTCTTACTGATAGCTACAGCCTGCCAACCCTTCATTTGAGGCATCTCTTACTGTTGGCTACAGCCTGCCAACCCTTCATTTGAGGCATCTCTTACTGATAGCTACAGCCTGCCAACCCTTCATTTGAAGCAATCTCTTACTGATGGCTACAGCCTGCCAACCCTTCATTTGAGGCATCTCTTACTGATAGCTACAGCCTGCCAACCCTTCATTTGAGGCATCTCTTACTGATAGCCACAGCCTGCCAACCCTTCAATTGAAGCATCTCTTACTGATAGCTACAGCCTACCAAACCTTCATTTGAGGCAATCTCTTACTGTTGGCTACAGCCTGCCAACCCTTCAATTGAGGCATCATCTTACTGATAGCTACAGCCTGCCAACCCTTCATTTGAGGCATCTCTTACTGTTGGCTACAGCCTGCCAACCCTTCATTTGAGGCAATCTCTTACTGATGGCTACAGCCTGCCAACCCTTCATTTGAGGCATCTCTTACTGATATCAAAAACCGGCCAACCCTTCAATTTAGTCATCTCTTAATGATAGCTACAGCCTACCAAACCTTCATTTGAGGCATCTCTTACTGTTGGCCACAGCCTACCAACCCTTCATTTGAGGCAATCTCTTACTGATAGCTACAGCCTGCCAACCCTTCATTTGAGGCATTTCTTACTGATAGCTACAGCCTGCCAACCCTTTATTTGAGGCAATCTCTTACTGATAGCTACAGCCTGCCAACCCTTCATTTGAGGCATCTCTTACTGATAGCTACAGCCTGCCAACCTTGCATTTGCAACATTTTTTTAATTGACCTTCCTGATGGCTACAGCCTGTTGAGGGAAGTTATGAGGCCCTGATGCCATTAATCTCCTGAGAAAGTGGTTGTTTAGATCTAAAGGAAAATTGCTTTGAAGCATTTGAGAACTGGTTTTAATGTTCGTGAGCAAATGAGTGAAGGAAATTTAATGTGTATCAATAGCATGAGAATGACCTTTTTCTTATTGATCTGTTTTACTTGCCATTATTGGCTTTTGCATCACTGGTTAATAGTTGATTGTCGTTATCAATGCTCTCTCCCACAGTTTGAGGTTCACTTGAAAGGGGGAAAATCATACAACTCATTGTGGTTGTTTTTTCTACCCTCAGGTTTACAAAGATTCTGCAGCTGTTGCTGGGTGCGGATGAGTCCATGTCCAAGATGGCCAAGGTGGTGGCAATAGAGGTGCCAGGCCTCCTCACTGGGCAGCTGGGGGACATGGTCCAGGTACTGGTGTAGAGTCTGCATCACTTCTCATGGCTGGAGCAGTTTGTTTCCATTCACTGCGTCCTGACCTGCATGCACTCTCCCTTGTCCTTTTGGTCCCAGTCTGTGTTTTCTTCCAAATGCGACAGCTGTGATCCACATGAGTGTTTCTAAAACCCAAATTGAAAATGTTGTAGCTACTCCTTTTAAATTTGAATTTCTTCAACCATCTACAGATCACGTTCTTATAGATGTTGCTCAAAATGGACATATATACTGCTTCATGGCATTGGCTAAAGCAGACACATTGGTTCTTGATATCCGCAGAGGATGGTGTGGCGGAGCAGTGCCTCTTCCAAACAGCAGGCCCTCTCTTTCTGGCTGGAGGCTGTCACCAGCATCCCACAGTGGTCTGCTGACAGGTCAGTCCCCAGCCACTGCCCACCTTTGTATAGGAGCTCAGCAAGGAACAGTCTTTATGAGTGCTGATTTTTTAAAATTTATGTTTAGCACATTCTTCCATGAAACCGGAACTTCATTATCTGTCATGTTGTGTTGATGAGTGTGGGAATAAAGATTATGTGATGTGTATCATGTGTAAAATTGATAGATGTATCACTAATTACATGCATGTCGGTAAACCAGGTGAGCAGATTCTCAAATGAACATTCCTACTCACATATATTTCTATTCATATTGTTGAAAAGTAGGAGGCACTGAGGTTACAAGTTGATGTAAGGAAATTACCAATAAACAGAGGAGATGCTGACTGTGCCAATGACAGTCTTTTGCATGGCTCTAAAGATAACTGGTTCTTTTTAGCCAAGATTGGTTGTGATGAGGTGTAACAAAATGTGAATAAAAATCTGTCAGTCATAACTATTCCCATGGGTTTCCTGCTTTCTGTGGTGACATTTCTGTGTCAGCCATGCATGTGCCAGTGTGAATTTCTGCTCTGCATGGCAGGAACTGTTGCTACATGATGGACCTGCTGGTGAGAGTGGCGCTGGTCCTGGACAGTGCCCGGCCACCCCAGGACCAGGACAGTGGGGGTCTTGCCCTCATCCACCGCGTCCTGGTCATCAAGTTCCACGTGAGTCTCCTCCCTGCCTTGTGTGGCTGTGACTGATCCTGTGTGCAGACAACTTCTAGATTGTGGCTGTACACTCTAACTCTGCAACTTAGTCCTGTATGAGGCTTGTCAAGTGTGAGAGAAGTGTGGCTGTGACTGATCCTGTGTGCAGACAACTTCTAGATTGTGGCTGTACACTCTAACTCTGCAACTTAGTCCTGTATGAGGCCTGTCAAGTGTGAGGGAAGTGTGGCTGTAACTGATCCTGTGTGGCGACTACTTCTAGATTGTGGCTGTACACTCTAACTCTGCAACTTAGTCCTGTATGAGGCTTGTCAAGTGTGAGGGAAGTGGGGCTGTGACTGATCCTGTGTGCAGACAACTTCTAGATTGTGGCTGTACACTCTAACTCTGCAACTTAGTCCTGTATGAGGCTTGTCAGGTGTGAGAGAAGTGGGGCTGTGACTGATCCTGTGTGCAGACAACTTCTATACTATGGCTGTACACTCTAACTCTGCAACTTAGTCCTGTATGAGACTTGTCAGGTGCTAGGGAAGTGTGGCTGTAACTGATCCTGTGTGCAGACAACTTCTAGACTATGACTGTACATTCTAACTCTGCAACTTAGTCCTGTATGAGGCTTGCCAGGTGTTGTGGAAGTGTACTGCATGGTCTTGATTTCAAGTCAACCATACATGGATGGACTACTGTGTGGACAAAGAGATGGATGGATGGGCAGACAAGCTAGCTGATAGACAGGTTAGCTTTCATCCACATGCAGAGAATGGTCTGGCAAATGAAAGTGTATGAATTATTTAGTCAGCATGTGTAATGTTTTCAGTTCTTTCTGGTACAGACCCTGTATCATATAGTACAATAGTTCCTTACTGCAGAATGCAGTACTGCACTGCACTAGACTGTGAATACTGTACCAGTCGTTCTCATATGACATCCATTCTTCATGCCCTGCACTGGCTACCCATTCACCATCGAATCAATCACAAAACATTGTGCCATGTGTGCAAATGTGTCAATGGAGCAGCCCCAAAGTATCTGACTGAACTCCTCATGAATATGTACCTAGCAGAGATCTTAGATCGTCGTCACGGGCACTTCTCCAAGTTCCACGCTGCAACAACAGGAAGTCTTGAGAGAGAGCGTTCTTGAAGGCAGGACCAAAATTGTGGAATGGCCTTCCAGAGAAGCTCCAAAAGTCATCATCGCTTCAGACATTTAAATCCAGCCTAATGACTCATCTATTTAAAATGTAATTGTGTCGAGCGCCTCGAGCATGCCCCTGGGCGTGAGATATTGCCGCTATAAAAGAGCCAAGACATACATACATATCAAAATGACTTTATTCATGAAAGAATAGTGCAAGTCTGCACACATGAATAGGTACATGAAAAAGAGTACAACACAAGACAGGACCCTGCCTAGTAGCAACAGCCCATGAGGTCATTTCACACATTAGCCATTCTGGTCTTTCCCTTATATCAATTAGCATTAGAAACAACACCAGAATAGGTATTTGCAACAATCCATGATTACCATCACTTTCCTTTTCAGCAAATTACTTTCAGTCAGATGTTAATGACGTATATCCTCATTATTTCTCTACATTTCTCTTCACCCATGAATTTAATAACATTTCTTTTAACTTCACAAACACTTACCTGAAGTCCAACCGCAAGAGTGGCAATGATATACTACCCACATTGATACAATGCATGAATGCAGACATGAGCACGTGCAATATTATAGAGCAATTGCAGCACCAAAAAAACAGGTTATTGATGTCGATACAGAGCAAAAGTACAGGCGTGAATATGTGCATACGTGTAAGTATAATGTAACACATCTCAAAGTACAAAGTTGTGGTGAGGCAATCCAAGGGGAGTAATTCTATTACCTCCCCTTAGCTGTGAAACAATGACTGGACTGTCAGTAGTCACTGAGTTCAAGTATCTGTCTGCCTTTTCAACTCACCCCTCACCCGGCAAGACCTTCCTGCATCTTTGTTTCCAGATCAGGCTAGAGCCTATCATGGCACTGACAGACAAGTATCTAGCGATGCTCTTCGCCCTGGATTTGGCTATCCCTACCATCTGCAGTCCACTGATCACACGACTGTGAACACTTCCAAGGGCTCCAATAACAAGAACATAGATCTTACAATTAAATCTGTTGTTCTGGATTTCTGCACAAAGTGGGAGATACTTGTCAAACTTTGCGTTGTAGCATTCTTTGACAAAAGCGTCGAATGGAACTGATACCTCCACTATTGTGCATGCGCCACTTTCACTGTCAATTACATACAAGTCTGGCTTGTTGTGAAGCACGCCTTCAAATGGTTGGCTACTGCTTGTGAAGTGGGACTGGGTCACGATCTGGTTAGTTAAGAGCAGAGCACAGGGGTTGACCTCACTCACAACCCTTCGCACAATCTCTACCACCCTGTCATGTTGTTTCTGGATTGCATCCTTGCTTTCTCTGCAGCCGTTGAAAATTTGGCTGATTGTCTCTGACGCAAATCCACACCTGCCACATTCTTTGGGATGGATTGCAGGGTAGTAGGTGTGCAGCAGGGTGTTGCATTCTGCGAGCTGCAGTCTTGCCTTTGTTACAAACTTTGTTAGTTACCACAGAACACGATGTAGTCATCTTGATTCACTTGTCCACTTCCAGGCGTTGCTGGGAGAGGAGCGCAAGCAGAGCATGGTGTCCTCAGTGGTGTCGTGGATTACCTCGGGCGTCACGCTGCCGTCCTTCCTGCCTGGTACCTCCTCCCCAGAGTTCCCCTGGCTGGCCTACGCTGTCATGCTGGTGGAGGGTGTCTTTGAGACCAGCTCTGGCATCTGGGGTGCCATTACCCAGGACCTCCACCGCAACCCCAAGCTGACAGCAGAGCAGGCACTCAGGGTGAGATGTCAGGTCTTGGCACTTGCAGGGGCTCACACTGGGTGGTGCTTTTACTGCTCCACTTCACAGTTTATTATCATCAGTGTTACTGTTTATAAGATTGTCATTGATGTCATCACCATCATCATCATCATCGTTGTGGTTGTTGTCCTCGTTGTCATCATCATCATCGTCATATGACTACAAAAATATTGGTCTTGTAGATAGAAAATGTCAATAATACTGTAGCTGTTTGAAATATGAGCTTTTATCAGATTATTCGGTGAGGTTTATCATATTTTGCTGCCAATCTTGAATGAAGATCTCTCACAAATATTTCAGACTTTTAAGTTCTCTTTGCACTTAAATTGGTCAATCTCCTGGATTGAGAAACATCACTATCACAAATATTCATACTATTCTGCAAAGGTATAAAATGACTTCCTTTTGGTGTCTTTTTACCAATATAAAACTACTAGATTCTACCACTGCTGTCATGACTCGGTGCTTTACTTTGCCCATGTGAAACCTAAAAGAGTAGTGTGTGTTTCCACGTGAGCCCAAGGCACTGTGTGGATCTCTGCAGAACGCCGTGGCAAGACTAAAGCTGGAGAACGCCCCCAGCCTGGGAAGGCTGAACATCTACCGATGGGCCCAGCAGGCCCTGGACACCCCGCTGACCCACCCCCTGCTGCCCATCCTCTGGCAGAACTTCTTTGTCCTACTCCTGGGCAGGGAGAAGCCTGCTGCTGGGTGAGTAAACTGGGGACTTGATGCTTGGGAGTAGGCAGTGTATAGAGAGTAACATGTGCTGAAGCTGCTTGGTGCTCGCCCCTCACTAACTGGTTGCTGGGCTTTCGGGGCCTGCCCCAGTATTGCAGTCAGGGGCAGCCACAAGCATCTCAAGAGACGGGGTGGGTGGGGGGAGGTGGGGGCATCAGGACAGGGTCAGATCATTCTGATCAAACTGCATTCAAATCACCTGTTTGTTGCTTTTGGGATATTTCTGGTGATGGTCAGAGCTTTTGAGGTGCTTCACTCTTGCTGAGTGATGGGTTTGGATCTGTCCTGTTTGGGACAGGAGAGTTCAGTCCTTCTCATAAGATCTGGGGTAATCTGTATGCCCTGGTGAAAGGAAACTTTTAGAGAAAGTTGGCTGGCCTGAAGTTGAGTGTCAAAACACAATGAGGTATGTATGGGGGAATTCAAGTCGCATTTTTGCAGTGAATCATCAGAACTCCTTTTCAATTTCTGTTGCCCTGATATTTGTAGAGTCCTTTGATTTTCTGAGTGGAGGGTTTTATGAAAGCACACATGATGAAATATACCTTTCATTGTTGAGACATACTTTTCCGTCATTTCATGTTTCTTCTGACATTTCATAATCCTTGTATGTGGTGCTTGTCCTTCATCCACAGACAGATCTTATCAATGCATACTTTACAAGCTTAAGACTGACTTCTTTTTTGCGGGGGTGTAAATGCTTTCATTAACTTTAAAGATAACATTTGGGGGTTATCTCTGCAAAGCTTAATATTTCTAATATCCATAGTGATGATACCCTCACACTCTGCCAATCAAATTCCAGCCTGCCACAGCGGGCCAGTGTGGGAGAGCGATTCTTCCAGAGCTACAGCTACAGCAGCATGGCCAAGAAAATGAAGAAAAGACTGCATGAAGCATCAGAACATCACAGAGACCAACACCAGAAAATCCGGGAAGCTCAGAGACAGGAAGGCAGTTCAGGTAAGATGGTCACAGGTGTTACAATGGCCGTTTGGCCTTCTGCTCTCAGGTTACTTGTCAGCGATTTTATTTTTCTACCAGAGATCCATAGGCATAACACTAGGGGAGATTTCTCATGATAGCTTCTGTACATACCAAGTTCAGGGCTGATAGAAGACACATTTGAAGAAATTTAAACTAATTTCTATGTTTTCCTGACATACTTACCAGTAGACAAACCAGTGATATATGACCCTTTGACCTCGAAAAAAGAATTAGCATAATTATTACCCACACGTGCCATCCTGCATCGGCCAATCCGATTGCTTAATACCAAGCAGACAGGCCGTGGCAAGGGAGGTAACTCCCCAATGCCTCACGCCTGCCTGTGTATATATAAGCCTGCAGGCAGCACGTCCCATCACTTTGACAATGCTGAGATAACCCGAGCAAATGCACAAACGGGGAGGTGGGTGGGACAAAAATTTTGTCTACTGGTAAGTATGTCAGGAAAACATAGAAATTAGTTTAAATTTCTTCAAGTTTTCCTTCCATACTGACCAGTAGACAAACCAGTGATATGATTGCCCAGCAATGGGTGGTGGGTTGTGCATAAACATCTGACCAAACAGACAAACCCCACCATCAAACACGAAGAGCCGAACCCGTAACCACCAACTAGTTGATGCCAACGTGTCGTTGAGACGACGAACTCGAACATCCGCAGTAGTGGCGTATGAAACACAGTCACTGCGCCAGAAGGCCGCCCTCAGAAGGAGAGCCAAAGAGACATTCTTGGCAAACGCGACCGAGGAGGCAACGTGCGGAGTTCAAAAGTTCTCGAGGTACCAGCAGGAGGATCAAGCAACGCCTACTGGTACGCATCAGTGATCAAAACGCGACCCAGCCAGAAAAGGACGTCCTGGACACCTCAGCGTGACTACGTGTAAGGGGCAGAAATAGTCTCCATGTCCGCAGACAACGGGACTAAATGCGAGCCAGACAACCATAAGAGCATGCACCGAACAACACCAAGAGAGCGACTGGAAAGCACACGCCTCCAGTGACACGAACCTGAACCAAAAAGAAAACGGAGAAGCAGATGACCCATCCCACAGAGGAGGAGAGATCTGACGAAACGAAACGAAACAATGAACGAGCCAAGTGAACCTGTGTCCGACAGAAGCCAAGCCGAACGTTCAACAAGCTCCCCACCTGCCAGAGCCAGCAGAACAGGGAACCAGGGAGCACCAGGCCAGAAAGGCGCGACCCGGATCATGCGAGGATGCTCCAGGACGACCTGGACCAACCTACAAGAACAAGGCGCGTGGAAGGGAAAGCGGAGACTTCCCTGCCCGACCACGACCTAGCAAAGGCACTCGGCCGAGAGCCCGTAGATCGTGGAATGGCGAGAAGGAACACGGCAACCGCGCGATGAAGCGAGTGACAAACAGATCCACTATCGCTTGCCCCAGAGCGAAGCCACAACCAACCGTCCAGGTACAACCGCAACGAACTCCCCTGCCTCTCACCAACATCGCCAACTGCTTGGTGACCTTGGTGAAAAAAGGGGCAGTAGACAGCCCAAAAGGAAGGGAAAAGAAACGGAAACTCCTTCCCCCCAGACAAAGCGCAGAAAACTTCCACATGCCAGAAGCATGGAAGTACGCACCCCGCAGATCCAATGACATGGCAAACTGCTGGGGCGGATGCATCACGCACTGACCTGGCAGACTCCATCTACAAAAAAGGCATCCGCGAACAGACTTGTTCAACCAGAGCGGTCTAGAGAGTGTCCACAGACAGAGAGAGATAAGAGTGTTGGTCGGACGACTCAACGTCCCACCTCTCTCCCACAGCCGCATTGGAACCATGGTCTGAATACCGTGTGAGCCAACTCGCTGGGCTCTGATCCGGTCGGTCTAGACTCGACTCCCCGCAGGGAGAAACACAGTCGACGACCACGGAGCCAGAGGAGAAAACAGACCCAGACCGTGCCGCCCCGCCCCGCTCGACCTTCCGGGAGCACAGGGGCAGGGCACAGGGGAACGTACAGGAAGGGGGGGGGGGGGGGGGGGGCGGCGTGCACACCGGACAAACAGTGTCTGTTGACAGGCCGAGAGCAACACTCTGCCAGGGTCCCCACCGCAACCAGGGTAGCGCATGGGAAGGGGAGGTGGGAGGGGAGTCGGACGACTCAACAACCCACCCCTATCCTCAGTCGCATTGGAACCAAGGTCCGGGAACCGTGGTGCCAAATCGCTGGGCTCTGATCCGGTTGAAGGAGACTCGCCTCCCCTCCGGGAAAACACAGGCGACGACCCCCGAGGCAGAGGAGAAAACCGACCCATGCCTGCGCCTCACCACCCCGCTTGACCTTGCGGAAGCGCGGGAGTGGGGCACAGGGGCAAGCACAGGGAGGGGGGGGGCGGCGTGCCGACCGGACCAAACAGCATCTGCTGAAAGGCCGGTCGCAACGCTCCGCCGCGGCCCGACCGCAGAGCTCGACCTCGCGGGAGCTCGGGAGGTGCCGCATGGGGCTGAGGAAGGGGGAAGGGGGGGTGTGGGCGGCATGATCACCAGGCCAAACAGTGTCAGCTGAATGGCCGGGATCAACGCTCCGCCATGGCCCCACCGTCGAGCTCGACCTCGCGGGAGCATGGTGGGGGAGCCGCACCGTCCCGCCCAACCTTCCAGGAGCACAGGGGCGGGGCACAGGAGACCGCACGGGGCGGGGGGGAAGGGGGGGGGGGCCGGCATGATCACCAGGCCAAACAGTGTCAGCTGAATGGCCGGGATCAACGCTCCGCCGTGGCCCCACCGTAGCGCTCGACCTCACGGGAGCGCGGTGGGGGTGCTGCTCAGCCCCACTCAACCTTTCGGAAGCACAGTGGCGAGGCACAGAAGACCGCACGGGGCGGAAGGCGGCATGATCACCAGGCCGAGCAGTGTCAGCTGAATGGCCGGGATCAACGCTCCGCCGTGGCCCCACCGTAGCGCTCGACCTCGCGGGAGCGCGGTGGGGGTGCTGCTCAGCCCCACTCAACCTTTCGGAAGCACAGGGGCGAGGCACAGAAGACCGCACGGGGCGGAGGGCGGCATGATCACCAGGCCGAACAGTGTCAGCTGAATGGCCGGGATCAACGCTCCGCCGTGGCCCCACCGTAGCGCTCGACCTCACGGGAGCGCGGTGGGGGTGCTGCTCAGCCCCACTCAACCTTTCGGAAGCACAGGGGCGAGGCACAGAAGACCGCAAGGGGCGGAGGGCGGCATGATCACCAGGCCGAACAGTGTCAGCTGAATGGCCGGGATCAACGCTCCGCCCCCCACATACGTACCTCTCCGAGCTCGACCTGGGGAAGAGCGGGGACCGCCTGGTGCCAGAGTGCAGCAGTGCAGCACCTTCGAAGAGCGCGGAAGCGGGCCACATCTGATCACACGAAACGTCCCAGTCCGAGCCGACCGGCTCGTACTCCTGTCCAGAAGCAGGAGACAGGAACCACAATACCGGGCAAGGCAGGTCTCAGCCTGACCAGGCTGACTTGTCCAGCCGGGCACGTGGAGAGGAGGACTGAAACCAAAACAACACCGTGGTCTGACCCACGAGAAACAACCGACCCACCGGGAGAGGAGATATCAATACTCCTGTCCCACTGGCCCGGGGAAGGCCCGCCAGAGGAGAGAGGCCGAGAGCCGAAAACCCGAGGGCTCACTCCCACCAGCAGAGAAAGCAACCGTCGACCCAGCCACAGAGGCGACCGTTGCAATAGCCCACGTGGTGAAACCGCAACAGCAGCGTGCGAAACAAGAGACGTCCGCCTCTATACCTGCCGACACAGGCAAAGACGCGGCCGCACAAGAAGTAGACCTACGCGTTGACAACGAAGCAGAAGGACGAGTAGAGAGCACGTGGTCGTAGTGAGCGCGTGCTTCCTTCAGCCCCCGACCTCGCTGCCTCAGACGTGTCGACTCCAATATGCCGCACACGACCCGCTTGGGGAAGTTCCGCCATGACAGGCATCCGGTGTAAACACACCGACGCCGAGAAAAGACGAACACCCCCACACAACGAACGCACAGACAAGCAAGCAGCAACACAAGCAAGTAGACGCAATCCTGATAAACGACACGCCAACTCAACAAAGAACAAAAGCGCGAGCACGCAAATGTACCAGGCGAACAAACATGCGCGGGACAGAGGGAGTGGGGCGGGCCAGAAACACCCCCCCGCCCCCACCACACTAGCAGAGAGAGCGAACGCCCAGCCACTGAGTCCGCCGTTCTAAGCAGACCGCGTGGTGGGCATAGCAACAACCACATGCGCAGACCGAAACTCCGCAGCGCCACCTGACAACACAGGAAAAACCGCGGGAGTGCGCAAAACCGACCGACGCGTGAACGCAAGAGAAGGGATGAGAGCAGAAACACTCACTCGTTAGAAGCAAGAATTTCTCCCTCCCCCCGACCTTGCTGCCCCTGCTGTGCCTACGCGATAAATGCGCACCCAACTAACACGCGCAGCGTGAAGGAGGCCGCTATTAACGCTCACAGCAAGGCGCCAGACCCGAAGCTCGAGAATGGCGCACAGCGCCGTAACAACAGCGAACTCGAATACAATCAACAAGCGAACCCACCAGCCAATTGTACTCGCACGACGAGCAACGACACGCCAAACTCACCCGAGAACTAGCGCTTGCACGTCAGTGCAAAGCGCCCATTCCCAAACGCACAAACAAGCGTTCAACGGACGCAAAGAGCCGCAACCTCCCGAACCGAGGAGTGGAAGGCGAAGCAGGAGTGCAAGAAGAGCATTCGCGTTCGTAATGAACAAGAACGTCTCTCAACCTCCATATCCGCCGCCACCACCAGGTGTACGCCATTCCTAGCACACGAAACAGCGTACGCGGCGCATACCGCCATTAACGAGTCCGGTAGCCACGCCACCGTCCTCGAATAAGAGCGAACAGCCACCGAGAAAAGCGCACGCAAGACAAACATAACTGCAAGCAAAACCCCAGCCCGCCTCACGCGCACTGAAAACGCGGCACACGCTAAAGCAACAGCAACACAGCGCGTGCACTCAACAATTCCCAGCTAACACACTGCACACGAAGCGTCCTTTTAAAATGGACGCAAACAGCGGCAACAGAGAAAAACTTCCCTCAACTCCAGTGAAGGGAAACTGCAAACTCCTTAAGTCACACAACGTAACCTCGAGGTAATCCCAGTACCAGAAAGTACCAGCGAAACGCACAGTTTCGAAAATTGTCAAAAGTGATGGGACATGCTGCCTGCAGGCTTATATATACACAGGCAGGCGTGAGGCATTGGGGAGTTACCTCCCTTGCCACGGCCTGTCTGCTTGGTATTAAGCAATCGGATTGGCCGATGCAGGATGGCACGTGCGGGTAATAATTATGCTAATTCTTTTTTCGAGGTCAAAGGGTCATATATCAATGGTTTGTCT
This sequence comes from Theodoxus fluviatilis, assembly GCA_034096865.1. Taxonomy (NCBI): domain Eukaryota; kingdom Metazoa; phylum Mollusca; class Gastropoda; order Cycloneritida; family Neritidae; genus Theodoxus; species Theodoxus fluviatilis. The sequence continues at coordinate 33,593 of JAWQFJ010001027.1, read as the reverse complement.
ACTGGTCAGTATGGAAGGAAAACTGTAGATTTCAGTAGTTTGCTTAGTTTAAACATAAATTGACCTGATAGTTTCAGAGATTGATTGATTTTATTGATTTACTGGATGGATGGATGGATGGATGGATGGATGGATGGATGGATGGATGGATGGATGGATGGATGGATGGATGGATGGATGGATGGATGGAATTTTAGGCATTTCTGTCTATTTTACAAATTGTCCTTGCTCATGAAGAATGAACAATCCTGGATAGTTGGGGGGGTGGGGGGGTGGGGGGTGGGGGGGGGGGTGTATCAAGTAGTGTAGTATCAAGGTACACCAGTTGGCAAATGATATGTGAACAACATAACCAAAAAAGACATAAACAAGATTTCAGTAGATGCCTTTGAGAACTGTTGCTCAATGAGTCTTAAAGTAAAAGAAACAGCGTGTCATACGCACAGGCAAATTGTACACAGGATACAGTAGTGAGATTATCTGAAGAGATAATCATGTATGGAAGTTTTAGAACTTAATGAAGTATTGTTCTTGAGGTTTAATGGGAGTGAGTTCCATATCAAAACATGTGAATATGTAAGACTGCCTTTGTGAATGTCTACTCTGGGTTGTGGTAGAATGAAGGCATAATGAGATGGTAGGTGGCCCGTCTGGGGAGGATGGATCAATGAGATACGGCGGTGCTTGTGAATGAGCAATTTTGAGCATTAGAATGTATTCATTTTGGACTGGGTGTTTTTGGAAGAGTACTAAAATGCAGCTAGGCAAAACTGTAGGATAAATGTTGATCACCCTTGTCAAAAGAAGAATAATAATGTATCATTTCAATAAATGTTTCTTTCAAACATGAAAGGATTGGTAATCCATGTGATCACTTTCTATACATGTACATGCAATAACCTTCCCTTGCTTGACCATTTTGTTTGATGTGATTTGTTAATGCTATAAAACATCTTTTCTGCTTTTCCTGAAGTTATGTTTCTCCCATTTAAACATGTCATCATTTGATCACTTCCATTTGCTCACAGTTTACTCCTTTCCAAACTGCTACAGTAATGTTTACACATCTTCATTTCTTTTGTATTAGTTTTTTGCAGTCAATACATCTCTGGCTTTTTCTCCACTTTTGTAATGGGGATGTACTTATTTTCTCCTGGTTCACAGAGTGCATTTGATGCATTTTCCTCTGTCAGCAGGATGATACATTTTCATCATAAGGCATTGAGCCTTTACTGAATCAAAGAACAAGTGTGTGTTTGTTAAGACTTTCTTGTTTTTCCAGATGGGAGTGGCCAGGCTGCTACTCGCCACCAAGAGCTGGCCAAGTAAGTAGACTTCTTGTAGTTGCCTTGGGGTCCTCTTACCATTGCAAAATACATGTAGATGTCCTGAAATTTTTCATGTTGACAAAAGACATGATCTGTTTGCCTGGCTTCCTGACTATGTTATGGATGCCTGATAAGGGTACGTTCTTGGATGTGTATTTTACCTTTTGATTATACATTGAGCTTTTCTCTTACAGTAACTTGGAATACTGTCATGTCCTCCTTTGTTTTTCCCCCTACTTCATTGTTCTCTCTCTCTCTCTCTCTCTCTCTCTCTCTCTCTCTCTCTCTCTCTCTCTCTCTCTCTCTCTCTCTCTCTCTCTCTCTTTCCACTCAGTGGCTAGCTCTCGCACTGGTAAGATGTGTTCCCGTCAGCTCTGGTCTGCTTGAGCGTTTCTCCGTAACAGAAAGACACCATGCCAGTCGCTGGACTAGCAGCTGCCCTGGAGACTCGGCTAACTTCTCTGCTTACGACTGAGGCGCTTACTTCATGGAAGGTGGATGGGGAAGGCAGAAACAATGTAGTTGTCCTACGATTCATGCATAGTGATGGTCGGCCATTGTTAACAAACACCACGGGCGGTTTCTGGAGAAGGAAAACACCTGCTCAGCAGCGACGAGACCAGCAACGGGCAGAAAATCACAGAAGAAAGGGTGAGCAAAGGGAGAATGACCATTTTTCAACCTTAAATTCTGCTGATATTGACGTCGCGAATTCCTCCGTTGTCGCTCCTGATGTGCACGAGATTCCCATGCCAGTGCACGACCAAGCTATAACGCTACAAAAGCCTTGACCTTTGACCCACAAGTTGCAGGAGTGACAAGGTGGCAGAAGCCTCATCCTCCATCCCAGATGTTCCCACTCAAGCTTCGTTTGTCCCTCATGTGAGCACAGAGACTATCGAGACTGCCAGTGCTTCACCGATTTCATCCAACAGGGAGGCTACCCTGGAAGGTTTTGAAAACTTCAGAGTTGATTTCGGAAAGAAGTTTGAGGAGATGATGAAAAACTGCTTTGACAGCTGCAAAGGAGAAAGCGGTGCTCCGACGAGCCTAAAAGAGTCTTGCGTTGCCGAAAAAGGAACAGATGGCTCCCTCCAGTCGTCATCTGCTGATCACATGGAGGATCGTGAACCAGTAGGCCTACAAAATACCATCCTACAGCCATCATCAACAGAAATCCGAAGAATCTACGGTCATCCAAGCCGTCCCAGATCAGCTGTTCCCCAGCATCACAGGGTTGCCAGAGAACCAGGCAGGCCACCGCCGCGACAACTGCTCTCACGAAAAGCACGGGAAAAGTGACCTCCATTGATGTATACAACACAGTGACTGACTGTTTTCCGTGCATTTTGTTCAAACCAATGCTGGATGCCAGTTTTGATGAACTCTTTTTTCGTGTTTCTTCGCGTTTTGCATTTAAAATCATGTGTAATGGGCCGGCGGCCTTCACACAATAAATTTGTTCAAGTTCTCTCTCTCTTTCTTTCTTTGAGATCTTAACTTTTAAACATCAACTGTGTATTTAGATACTACAAGATTTGTGAAGCTCTCATAGACACTACAGCTCATGTGACTGTTATGTCTTTGCTGCCTGCAGTCTGTACCAGACATACGCACTGTGGCTGGAGGAGGCACGTCTCCACGATGCAGAGCTGTACCTCCCAGCCCTTCCACCCCAGTATGACGCCATGCGACTTTCCCTCGTCTTCCAACGCAGTCAGGTATGGCTGTCTTGGTTTGTGAGGATTGACTTTTGTCTAGAAGTGCAAGTGTGAATAAGAAAGGCATTCTGTGTCAAATAAGTCAACAAGGTCATAACTGAGAGAGAAAAATTGTCAGTTTAGTAGTTTTTGGTGTCGTTATTTAGTGCATGTCTAGATTAGTATAGAGGCTATACTGAGTACTTTTCATACCTGTCATTTAACTTAATTTATCATGGAAATGCCAGATAGCCTGTGCTGGGACACACTTCATTGCAAATACATGTGATGATGGTTCAAATATATGGGTGCCGTTGTACATAATGTTTACCCATCTGGCTGCCAGATTGGCTGGAAACTGTTCTCAGTGTAGCTATTTCCTTGAGAGGATTCTGTTCTGCATGCTGTGATTCTTAGTCTTTGGAAGACAAAATCCAGCTTACATAGTCTTGAGGTGACTGACCATCCATTCACACTTGAGTACTGGACCTGACCACTGCCTCCATTCCTTTGTGGCCACAGGTCCCCTGGCTGAGCTTCATGGACCTGCCCCAGCTGGTGGTGGACATCGACCTGGAGGCCAAGCGCTGGGAAGAGATCATCAGCACCCCCACCCCCAAGGACTGCTACAAGGTGGTGGAGGAGCTGTCCCAGGACCCCTCCTCCAGTGAGTGTTGTAGCTGCAGCAGCAGTTTTCTCTGGAGCAACCCCAGTGGGTTGGGGGTAAGAATAGAGCTAGCGTGTCTCCCTGCGTTGTGAGTGAAAAGTGAATAGCTAGGGAAACAGAGACTTGACTTGCTCTGACTCTTACCAACCCTAATGATTTTGTAGTCAGTGATGGTCTGTGATAGTTTTCAAAGGCTGATGGGCTGTAAAACTTCAATCATTGATGTCGTCGTCATCGTTCTTGTCGTTGTCATCATTGTCACCATCATCAGCAGCACCATCATCATCATCATCATCATCATCATCATCATCATCATCATCATCATCATCATCATCATCACCACCACCATCACCATCATCATCATCATCATCATCATCATCATCATCATCATCATCATCATCATCATCATCACCACCACCACCACCACCACCACCACCACCACCACCACCACCACCACCACCACCACCACCACCACCACCATCACCATCATCATCATCATCATCATCATCATCATCATCATCATCATCATCATCATCTTTCTTTGGAGCATGTAGCCAAGCAGGGATGTAGTCCGCAGTTAAAGTCTCTTGATCATAATGTGTAGATAGGAGGTTTGCCTGTGTTCCTTGAATATAAGATAGTAAATGAAGATCATGCGGTTTTGAAGAAATTTAAACTAATTTCTATGTTTTCCTAACATACTTACCAGTAGACAACCAGTGATATTATGACCTTGACCTCAAAAAAAGAATTAGCATAATTCTATACCCACACGTGCCTGCCTGCCTCGTCCAATCTGATTGGTCGAGACACAGAGCTAGGGACGCCGTGAGCAAAGGGAGGTAACTCCCAGTGCGCCGCGTCACCACACGCTCGTGTATAAATACACCAGGCCAAGGCACGACAGACCTCTTTGACACAGCTGAGACCCAGCAAATGCACAAACGGGGAGGTGGGTGGGACAGTAAGTTGTCTACTGGTAAGTATGTTAGGAAAACATAGAAATTAGTTTAAATTTCTTCAAGTTTTCCCATCATACTGACCAGTAGACAACCAGTGATATGATTGCCCAACGCTGGGCGGCGGGTTGTGCATAAACACCTGACCAAAAAATAAACCACTCACCCTCAAACACGAAGAGCCGAACCCGCAACAACCAACTTATTGATGCCAAAGGTGTCGTTGACACGACGAACTTGCACGCCCGCCCCCCACGGGAAGGGGTGTCGGCAGCGAACCGGCACCCCCACCCCCACCAGACTGCCACCCCGGGGCCTGGGGCGTCGGAGCAACCTGAGCCTGCCCTTCGGAAGAAGGACCCGCCCCACGTGCCGAAGCACGCCTGGGGCGCTTGCGCGAACTCGACCCCGCCGTGCGAGTTAGCGACGCGAAAGAAACGGCCCGATCCTTAGCATCGTTAACCATACGCCGCACACATTCCTCGAGCCTGTCCGAGGGGAACATCGAGTGCGACACCAGGGACAGAGAGCGCAGCTGCCGAAGCTCCGCGTCCCGAAAGGCGGTTCCCGAGAGCATACGATCCCTCGCCATACCCGCCAGTTGACCGCGCATATGAAGCGCCAGAGACGCCAGGAGTGAATACGTGTGATCTAAAGCGAAGATCACACTCCCGACCGCCTCCTGATCCACCTCCTGAGAAGGAAGTAACTGAAACGGGCCAGCGCCTCCCTCGTGGCGGACGGCAATGGAAGGAGTCAAAGTGGCCAGAAGAGAGCCAAGCATGGCGCAGCCCTTGACACACTCAGACGACGCCCTCTCCAACTGAGCAAAAGAACGGGAATCAAAAGTCACAGGCGGCACCTTGTTCACCACCCCACGCGTGTCACTCGCCGCCGCCAGAAGTGACAAGTCACGCGCCACCGGGCGGGACACCGCCTGAAAGGGAAGACGCTCGTCCGGCAGCGAGACAAGCCAAGGGACGTCTGCAGCCCGAAAGGTGTCCGGGGCCGAGACGGACCCAGACCACGGAAAGGAATCCGCGAGCTCCGACACATCACCGGGAACCTTACCCATACAAAACTTTGACAATCCCGAGCGTAAGGAGCAATCCATCACCGACGCCCGGGCCAACATGTCTGCCGAAAACAACAGCTCCGGCACTTGCACCGGAGGACCAGTCTCCATAAATCCCTCCAAGCGGGAAAGAGAAGAAGCAAAAGAGGAAGGGACTGCCCGCTGCCCCACGTCAGAGGTACAGGCTGCCATGGAAGCCAACACCGACTGACGATGTGTTCGCAGCAGATCCAACCCTGATTTCCCCAGTACCCCAGAGCCCGGAGAATCATCTCGCACCTCTAGCTCATCAAGCGCTCCCTCGCCAAGACCGTCCACCAACAGAGAGCGATAGGAGCATTGGTCGGCTGACTCAGCATCCCACCCCTCATCTACAGCCGCAGTGGAGCCACGGTCCGCAAACCGAGCGTGCCAACTCGCTGGACTCTGATCTGGTCACTCTAGAATCGCCTCCCCGCCAGGAGAAACACAGTCTACGGCCACAGAGTCAGAACAGACAACAGACCCATGGCCGTGCCTCACTGCCCCTGTCGACCTTCCAGAATCCCGGGGATGAGACACATGTCCATGCACAGGCAGGGGGGCAGCGTGGTGGCCGGACCAGACAGCGTCTGCTGAATGACCGGGAGCAACGCCTCGCCGCGACCCCACCTCAGAGCACGACCTCACGTGAGTATGGCGGGATTGTTGCACCACCCTGCTCGACCTGACGGGAGAGCGGGAGCGCGACCCAGAGGAACGCACGGGGCGAGGGGCGGCATGATCACCGGACCAAACAGCGTCTGCGGAATGGCCGGGAGCAGCGCCCTGCCGCGACCCCACCTCAGGGCTCGACCTCAAGTGCGCGTGCCGGGGTTGATGCACCACCCTGCTCGACCTGACGGAAGAGCGGGGGCGTGACCCAGCGGAAGGCGCGGGGTGACGGGCAACTTGATCCCCATACCAGACAGTGTCTGCTGAATGGACGGGATCAGCGCTGTGTCGTGCCCCCACCGCGGAGCACGATCTCGCGGAAGCGCGAAGGGGTCGGCTGCACACTGTCCCGGTCGACCCCCCGGGAGCACAGGGGCGGGGCACAGGGGACCGCCTGGAGCGGGAGGCGGCATGCTCACCGAAACAGACAGTGTCAGCTGAATGAACGGGATCAGCGCTCCGCTGTGGCCCCACGGTAGAGCTCGACCTCGCGGCAGCGTGGAGAGGAAGCCTCACCATCCCGCTCGATCTCCCGGAAGCACAGGGGCGGGGCACGTGTGACCGCACGGGGCGGGTGGCGGCATGCTCACCGAACCAGACAGTGTCAGCTGAATGGACGGGATCAACGCTCCGCCGTCGCCCCACCGTAGCTCGACCTTGCGGAAGCGTGGTGGGGCCGTGATCACCGGACCAGACAGTGTTAGCTGAATGGCCGGGATCAATGTTCTGCCGTGGCAGACACCATACGTACCTGTCCGAGCTCGACCTGATGGGAGAGTGGGACGTCCTGCCGTCAGAGTGCCGTAGCGCAGCACCTCCCGAGAGCGCGGGCGCGGACGACCCCGGAGCGCACAAAACGTTCCAGTCCGAGCCGACCTCCTCACACACCTGCCCTGGAGAATGTTTTGGACAGGCACCACAAAACCGGGCCAGGCAGGCCTCAGCCTGACCAGGCTGATCCGGCCAGCCGGACACTCGGTGTGGAGGACTTAAAACAACACAGAACTCGCGGTCTGACCGACCCGACACAACCGACCCACCGGGAGAGGAGATATCTGAAAACTCCTGCCCCCCTGGCAAGGGGGAGCCCTCGCCAGAGAAAGGAGGCCGCGAGCCGAAAAAGCCAGAGAGCTCACTCCCACCAGTAGAGAGAGCAACCGTCGCCCCAGCCACCTAGGCGACCGTCGCATTAGCGCGCGTAGTGGAAACAGCCACAGGAACAGGCGAGACAAAAGCTTCCGCCTCTATACCTGCCGCTACAGGCAAAGACGCGGCCGCACACGAAACAGACCTACGCCTGGACGACGAAGCAGGACAAGTAGCAGCACGCGGTCGAAGTAACCGCGTACCACCCTCATCCCCCGACTTCGCTGTCCCAGTCGTGCCGACACCATTATTTCGTACACGACCAGCGTGGGGAAGTTCCGCCATTACGGTCACACGGAGTTTCCGTGAGAAACCCCGCAGCCAAAAAAGCGAACACACACCACCACGCAAAACGAATGCGACGGCAAGCAAAGCAGCAACACACTAGCCAGCCGACGCTAGCCTGATAAATAACAAAACAACGACACGCTAACTCAACAGAACAGCGTGCGCGCACTCAAATTTACCAGGCGAACAAAATTCAACTTAACACAAAAAACGTCAACGGACGCCAACAGCGGCACGCCGCAGTACTTCCCTCAAGCTGCAGTCACAGCGAAGGAACAGCAAAATTCCTTAAGTCACACAAAATGACCCGAGGTAATCCCTAGCACAAGTACTCCGAGTGCAAGCGAAAGTGTCAAAGAGGTCTGTCGTGCCTTGGCCTGCTGTATTTATACACGAGCGTGTGGTGACGCGGCGCACTGGGAGTTACCTCCCTTTGCTCACGGCGTCCCTAGCTCTGTGTCTCGACCAATCAGATTGGACGAGGCAGGCAGGCACGTGTGGGTATAGAATTATGCAAATTCTTTTTTCGAGGTCAAGGTCATAATATCACTGGTTGTCTACTGGTCAGTATGATGGGAAAACTTCAAATCTGTGTCCCTAAGACTGCTGCTCTGAGGAAAGAGGGTATGTCATTTGAGAGAGCTGTATTTTTTGTCAGGGTATCTTAATAAGGTGGCAGTCATTATGTTCAATCAGTGTATTCTTGAGTTTCAGTCAGAAGCTAAATTCACTGACATTCCAGATGCTTTACATGTGAATACAGATTGTTTGCTCTTCAGAATGCATACTTTCAGAGTCTATAGCCTCCCTTCCCAACATAATACCATTGACTTGTACAGCATGGCTGAGTCGCATTGAGGACAGGTTTTAAAAAAGGTCACTTTTGAGATGATCCTTTTAGGTGGCTTGGGAAGGAGGAGACAAATAGAAAATATTTTGAGTGAAATCTTTTCTTGTATTCTACATTTTGGGTACACCTGTGTTGTTGTGCTGTATTTTGCATCTTGTGAACCATGGACTCTAGTCATGTGTGTGTGTGCGTGCATGTGTGTGTGTGTGTGTGTGTGCGTGCATGTGTGTGTGTGTGTGTGTGCGTGCATGTGTGCGCATGTGCACACGGGTAGACTCTGGCACAAGGGAGTAATTTATGGAGAAAGATGTTCATACATTTCATTGCTGGGAAATTCCAACTTTACTCTAACTTGAGTTAGAGGCCACCTTTCCTTAAATTGCCCTTCTGTATGCAATACATGTAATATGCTTTTTCATTGTCTGACTGAGTGCTCCAAATCTTTTATAAACTTTACATCTCCTGCCTGTATCACATCACCATAAGATAATTAATCACTGGATCTTCTTTCCAAACTTTCAAAAACTGCTGACACTAATCCTCTACCAGGTACACGTCGGATTCTGAAGAGGCTGGGCCAGTTCCCAGTGCCCCTGGAGGCCCCCCCAGTACACCCCCTGCAACCCCCAGTGCCAGACTTCAGTCCCTCCCTGGTGATGGAGAAGACAGCCCTCATGCACCTCGTCAACTCTGACCTTCGAACTCTCCTGGACTACACCAAGTCAGTGACAGTCTCACACACATTTTGGCATCTCTTTTGATTGTCTTCTGGGATGCTCCAAAGGAACCAAGCAGTTAGCTAAGACCAGTTTATATGCACTGCAGTAACCTTGTGTATTTGCTATTTGGCATTATTAATGGTGTGAAAGTTGGGATGCAGAGCATATTTTGGCTGGATATCTGCATCATTTTTTTATCTCATGAGAAAATAAATTGGAGAACATTATAATGATTAGCACCCTGGTAGTGGAACGCCATGCTTGTGCTATTAGCCCTAAGTACAAATTTTACTATGAACATTCTTTCTCAAAACAGTTATGACAGTTTCCTGCAAAACTCCTCCAAAATGTGATGTTGCTGAAACTGGGGCATCATTTTATAACATGTTTGATGCTTTGTTCACACGTCTTGGATAGTTTGCTCACTAAGTATATGGTGGCCGTGTTGCAGAGTATTCGCCAACAGAGTGGCCCATCACTGTGCAGTGGACAGTGCATTCCTGGAGCTCATCCCGGAACTCTACAGCAATGAGTGGTACCAGGTATGTGGCAGGCTGAAATCTGATTGGCATCATGTGAGTGTATCATGATCACGCCAGATGTTAGAGATGTTATGCTTTTCAGAGATAAGCAAGTATGATCTCACTGTGGTGAAGGCTGTTTTTGTAGAGCTGGGGAGATGTGTGTAGCCATGCATTCATAGCAGACGTCATGAGGCCACCTGAAGCTATGAGCATGTTGTTCAAAGACTCACTCTTTCAAGAAGAATTCTTTTCCATAAAATTTGAATTTTCTGTTACTGCTGTTACATGTTAAGTAATTTATACCTTTAGTGCCTTTTAGAATATTAGCCTCCATAATAAAAATCATATGCAACAAACAGCTAATAACATGCTCCACTTAGCAGCTGCTGCAAAACAGTTGATTGATTAAAGATTCATTTTACTAGAAATGATGAGTTACTTTTTTGTTGTTGGTATTTGATAGAGGTGCGTCCATCTAGACTAAGCATTCATAATAAATGTGAATTCCTTCTTTTCCAGACCACTGTGGCCATAGAGTGCAAGAGCAAAGTCAACCCTCTCCACAAGTGTTCCCATGCGGCGGTGGTGCCAGTCAGGGCAAGTTGGCCGTCCCAGTCTCTCTGTGTTGTGACCTGCAAGCTTTCTGCTGCTGTCAGACTCAGTGACTAAAGTGTGGTATGATCAGCAGCTTGGCAATTTCACGGTCATGGTGTGATGGCAGTGATGATAATAGAGATGGGGTATTTTTGCCACTGTTCTGTGATAATGTTTGATGATGGGTACTCACATTGGTAGAAAGAGTAGCTCGAGGAAAGAGTAGCCATGCAACTGAAGGGTTGAGTAAAGCAAGATTTTTCAATGAAAAGATGAATTAAAGTTGTTTCAATTCATTATCTCAATAAATTTCATTTTTGCATTAACTAAAGATCTATGTGACTTTATGCTGACCCTTTTTGACTCACATGCGAAGCAAAAGTGAGTCTATGTACTCACCCGTTCCGGGCGTCCGGGCGTCCGAAAACTTTAACGTTGGATTTTTCTCGGAGACTATTAAGTCTATCAATACCAAATGTGGCATGATGGTGTATGATGACAAGGCCTCAAAAAACATACATAGTGACTTGTCCTTGCTTCAAGGTCAAGGTCGCAGGGGCCATAAATGTTGTCTAAAAAACAGCAATTTTTCACATTTTCTCAATTTTCTCTGAAGTTTTTGAGATTGGATACCTGACCTATATATGCTATATAGGGCAAAGTAATCCCTATCTTTTGATACCAGTTTGGTTGACCTTGCTTCAAGGTCAAGGTCACAGGAGCTCTTCAAAGTTGGATTGTATACATATTTTGAAGTGACCTTGACCCTGAACTATGGAAGATAACTGTTTCAAACTTAATAATTATGTGGGGTCAAGGTCATATAAAGGTCAAGGTCAAGCATGTGAGTCGTATGGGCTTTGCCCTTCTTGTTATATTGAAATGTTGAAGATGATTGTGTACTACATAATTCATCCCTGATGAAGTCTTATGACGGTGTTTTGTCTGCATGTAGGTTCAGCAGAAGTGCCAGAACCCCATAGCACAGCGCAAGGTGGATGAGAATAGAGCAGAGTACAAGCAGGTGATGATAGAGGGACAGCTGCCTCCCCCTCAGGCCATCTGCATTGCTGTGGTTCACATAGAAAATGCCCTCACGTAAGTGATTCCATCTGACTCGGTGACCTCAATGGACCGTCCCATAGAGTTATGAGCTTGTAGCACCCCTCAGGCACTGATATCATGGTCTTATATAATATGGGATTTTTGTTTGTGCAGGTTTTGATGTAACTGCAAGTGTCTCAAATAGAATTTCATCTCTGTACGGCCTAGCTCCCTTCCTGCATGTTATGTTGTCTAAATGCCTTGTTTTCAGTTTGAAAATTTGAGAAAGAAAAAGGTTGCTTCTTCACACATTTCCATTGCTACTTCCTGTGGACTCCCATACAGTGTTAAAAAAAAGTAGGGGATATTGAGTTGGAAGCACAAAAATCAGATGAATCTTAGAAGGCAGGAATTATTTATTGATGGTCATGGATAGCCACCCCATTGCCCTACATTTTCAAACCATTGACCTAGTTCCTGGATGCTCGTGCAAAAAAGTAAATTAACGCAAGGCAGTTTGGGGTCAATGCCCCATTTTCACACAAAGGTTTTCTGCGTCAAAAACACGTGCAAATCGAATAATTTTGACTGTACTCACTCCTGGCAAGTGTGTTCTAGCCACACAGTCGGTCAAAACTTCAGTTGAAATCATGCAGCGGCTAAGAGAAGACCAAAGATGGGTCGGAGTCGGAATGCTACAGACCGGAAGTACGCAGGTGAACGTGGCAAGACACCTTGGTGTTTCACAGTCTGTCATCAGCAGACTGTGGAACCGTTACCGTAATACCGGAGAAGTTGTCGACAGGCCTAGAAGTGGGCGACCAAGAATAACCACCCGTCGTCAAGACTTGATCATCACCAATCATGCTCAACGAAACAACACCCAAAGTGCTACCCGGTTGAGACAACACCTCCAACGGGTAGCAGGGGTTCAAGTCTCCGCCCAGACCATCCGAAACCGGTTGCACGACGCTCAGGTGAACGCCTTTAGACCGCGGATAGTGTTGCCTCTCACACCACGCCATCGCCAAGCAAGAAGCGCCTGGTGCCGCATCCACCAACGATGGACCAGGCGCCAATGGGGTGACGTGATGTTTTCGGACGAATCGAGGTTCAAGCTGGACTTCAACGATGGCCGGGTGCAGGTTTGGAGGCATCGTGGAGACTGTTATCATCAGGACAACATGATTGCTCACCATCGCTTTGGGCGGGGCAGCGTTATGGTGTGGGGTGGCATCACCAGCACTGGCAGAACGCCCTTCATGTGTGCCAGGGCAATGTCAGTGGTGTTTACTACCGGGACAACATCATTGATCCACTTGTTGTGCCCTTTGCACGCCGCCATGGGCCGGGATTCATCTTGCAGGACAACAATGCCCCAGCTCATCGAGCAAATGTCGTCAGGAATCACCTGCAAAGACGGCAGATCAATTCCCTGCCATGGCCAACGATGTCCCCCGACCTGTCCCCTATTGAAAACCTGTGGGACTTTCTGGGGAGACGTGTCCGGGATGTCGTTCCAGCTCCCCAGAACCTTCAGCAGCTGGCCCTTGTCCTTCAGCAGGAATGGGCTGCAATTCCTCAAGCAACAATCAGGCAGCACATCAACAGCATGAGGAGGCGCTGCACAGCCTGTTTGACCGTTAATGGAGGCCCAACCCGTTATTAGAGACTTTCAGAACTTTTGTTGTTTTTGAAATGTCACCCTGCTTTGAGGGGAAGCGTGTAAAAAGTCACGTGACTAATTTTGTTGTTGATTTTTGCTTTGAAAATGTTGTTAACATGCTGTTGCATCCATAATGAAATAAAGCAAGTCTCTGTTTATAAACGGAATTTGGTTATAGTCTCATTTATATCAATATCCTCTACTTTTTTTTAACACTGTATATTGGACCCTGTGCCTTATTTAATGCTGATTTTCTATGAAGCACTTTAAATTGGGTGGGTGGGTGGGTAGATGGGTGGAGTAGTTTTAAGAGGGAGAGTTGGTGATGGTGCTTTGATTTGGTTTGGTTTGATTTGATTCTGGAGAGGAGATGTGTTTGCCCCCTCTGTAAGATTTTTGTGACGTTGAACATCCATTCTTGTTTCTGACCAGAATATTTTCTTGACACTCCCTCGCTCTCCACTCTCTATTGCCTTCTCTGACCTGTCCCCATACACTGTTGCCTGCCTGGCATCTGCACTTCCCTCTCCCCTTACTTACTCACTCTGTCACCTTTCCACTCTCTTGCTCAGACAATTGCCTGTGTGCCTGCCGATCCATTTACTCATTAATTCACTCTCCCCTGCAGACCCATTCAGCCATCCACCCCACTTAGCCCACTCACCAACCCATTCACCCAATTACACACTGACTCATTAACTCTGGCACTCTCTTGTTCTCACCCATATTCCGCCTCAGTCACTCTCGCATTCACTCATATACGCTGTATCCTTGTTTACAGGGCCCTGATCAAGTTGGCACAGTCCAGCACAGACGACAGCCGAGTGGCTCAGCTCTCAGAGACAGCCTGCATGCTCTTCTTCCATCTGGTTTCCATGGTTAACGATGAAATCAACTTCTACCTCCCTGCCAAGCACTTCTTCTCCTCCTGTGCTGAGATCCTTGGCAACGTGAGTGCAGAATTCTTTGTAACAGTGGAATAGTACAGAAGAGTTGTACTTTTAGAATTTATTAATGTGTGATTATCTGTTCTCCCTGGTGCCTGAACATGCATGAAGCAATGAGTATTGAGACCACTAAAGTAAGCTTCCTTTTTTACATACCAGGAGGACATATGCTGGACATGAGAGAACGTGTTGCTTACAGCACTAATTTTAAGCTCAGCTATGATTTGCAGTGACTGAAATGTTACCATTGTTTGAAAGCAATGGCAGCATTCACCAGAAGAATTTTAGACTTTACAACTTTATGTACTCTTTTTCTACCAAATAGTGGAGGAGATAAGTACTCCTATTTTCAGGAAAGCCCCCATAAATACCTTTTAAATGCATTTCTTGTTTAAGCACAGACCTTGTGACAAGAGCTTGTGATTCACCTTATCTCTCCACTGTGTGATGGTGTGTTTCCATGGCTACAGGAGTTTGTCAGCAAGAGCCAGAGTCAGACGGCGCTGCTGCTGCAGTTCTGTCTGGACAACCCCAGTCTGTCCGGTCTGACTGTGCTCCACTTCAACCCCAACATTGCCCCCACCAGCTTTGCCACCATGTACTCCCAGCTCATCTCGGCCCTGCAGCAGCAAAACCTGGAGCTGGTCTTTGCGCTCCTGTCCAAGGTGAGGGGAAAAAACTAACTCTGACCCATGAGTGTGAAGGTGGTTTCTGTCATTTTGTTGAAGTGAGATGCACACCTGGCGATTTTCATTCCTATAGCAAGAAAGTACCCGATTCCAACTCTAGAATTTTACAGCTGATTTTGCCCTTTTGGCCAAGATGAGAGACTCATTCCCTTGAAGCGAGACCTAGTTTCTGCCTTCTAATTCAAGGTAAGATGAAAACTTGTCTTCATCTTTCTATCAAGGTGAGAGAGTACAGAACGTAATCCTTTGAATTTAGGCCTAGTTTCTGCAGACTGAAGCAAGGTAAGATGTGTGCCTGTCTTCATTTTCTATTGTACTGAGAAAGTACAGAAAGGTATCTGTAGAATTTAAAGCTGGTTTCAACTGTCATGCCTGATGTTAAATGTTTGCCTGGTCCATGTTTGCTTAAAATGAGATACTGCTCAGCTCCAATTCATGAATTTAGTCTGGTCTCTGACCTTTCTGCCAAGGTAAGAAAGTGCACCCTGCACTGCTCCATCCCTCGAATTCTAGAGCTGGTCTTTGCATCTACATGTCTATAATACCGGTGTGTGTGTGTATGTGTATGTGTGCGCGTGCGTGCGTGCGTGCGTGTGTGTGAACAAAAAGTCTATCTGTTTGTATGTGTCTTAAAGACTCGAAAACAGGAAAAGCTGCTAAAAATCCTCACACGCATTTGGAATTGGCATGTCTCTGAGATGGTTTTAGGCTATATTAATGTATTATTTCTTTGAATTTTTTTGTAGAAAGACAGTGTTGCTGTAATGGCTGCATCATTTTTCCATTCGTGGAGTGATCAGAGCGACATCCCCTAGGACAATGGAGCGATGCATAATTTGTCAGATGTTGAGATACGAATTAGGGGGTGAATGAGAAATGTTAGTCCTGCAATATATGCACACTGTGATACTATTAAACAACGTATCACACCTGGGTGGAAGACTGGGTACCTCTGCTAGTTCTTGCAGAAAGTGAGGAACTACATGACTAACTATGGGGTATAGAGCTAGCCATAGCCTTCTTGTCAGAGATGAGAAAGGAAGCAACTCGGACCATGGAATGTGGAGCTGATCTCTCTCTTCCTGTCAAAGGTAAGGCATGAGGCCAGTCTTTGTTTCCATGACATGAACAAATCCCTTCACCATTTTTCTTCTCCTGAGGAAGGTTGTATTGCTTTACAAATGCCGCCAGTGATTTAAGATGAAAATGGCTTTGGATACCAATCAACTGCAAGGAACGAAATAATGATGATAGAAGACCATGCAAGTAGTGAAGCAGCTGAATGTTTTGAGTATCTTTTTGCAGAGCAAGTTAATTCTGTAGTTATTGGTACTTTCATAGTATGAGTGTGGTGTGTGCAAAATGTGACATGCATTTCATTTTATTGATAGGATTCTTTGTAATCATGCATTTCAACCCATGCCAAACAGTGTAATTCATATCATATTTATTTAGTACAAGAACCAGTTGTGATGTAAAATCTTTCTCAATAATATAGCCTAACTTGGGTGAATACTGTTTCAAACATCGCTGTGATGTCGTGAGAAGTGCTGTAGACATACTGCCATTCTTTCGTTGGTACATTTTAGTCTTTATTGGGCATCCTTGTTTGCTTTCTGATCTCATTGATTCATGTTGTGCTTGTGCTGAAACCTGGGCACCTGGAGGCTGTCTTTTGGTAGGCATGCATTTGGTAGGCATGCTTTTGGTAGGCATGCTTTTGGTAGGCATGCTTTTGGGGTTCAGAGCTTTAGCAAGCAGTGGTATGCAGGCTGGCATTTTCAGTTGCATTCATATGTGGCTTCTTCCTTCTTCTGTCTGTCTGTCTGTCTGTCTCTCTCTCTCTCTCTCTCTCTCTCTCTCTCTCTCTCTCTCTCACTCCCCCTCCCTCCCTCCCTCCCTCCCTCCCTCCCTCCCTCCCTCCCTCCCTCCCTCCCTCCCTCCCTCCCTCCCTCCCTCCCTCCCTCCCTCCCTCCCCTCCCCCACCCCCACCCTCCATCTCCAAATGTTGATATTGGGATGCACTCACATGCTGTGCATCATTTAACTTTATACCATAGCTTTGAAATTAATCTGCTTATGACACTCACTTGTCTACAGAAAAGAGTCACCAAATGTGAAACATCTTTGGGACATTTGTTGGCTTCCACATTTTGCCTTCAAACTACTTCAGTGCATGTGGCAAGCACAGTAACAAAAGAAAGCTATTGGTATACAATATATTCTTTGGTTTGTCAGGTAAGTAATCAAGGATGAATTCCTTCATCCCGTATGGTAATGGGGAAGCAGCTGATCTCTGTGCATCTCTCTCAGTACAATCTAATCAAGCATGTTCACCTGGTAGTCTAATCAGTGTGGTGTGAAATTATCTTCCACCACTTGCTGTTCCTTGCAGATACATGTGATGAACTTTTTTTTGTCACCTGAGAGATCGCCTCTTCAAAAATCTGTACTGTTGAGATATGTGCATATTCATCTAGATTCACACATGGCCTTCAGCTTCATGATAAACTTAATGATGTGTCTCTGTAACACAGATTACATGTGGCAGTACCTCTTATACAAACGTCCGTTGCCTATACAGTTGTCATGTCTGATATTCCACATGGGTAGGAACATATATGAGTTTCTCTTGTGATTTGTTACCTGGATTTTAGTCTTCGAATTTTCACATTTTGCATTGATGCAGAATGGGAACCTACTCTTTTTTTCCCATCACCTTTTGGCATGCATGCTGTAGCAATTATCTGCATTTGGGTGTGATGAAATGCATGCATGCATGCATGAGGCGTGTTTTTCTTGATGTTATGCATTATCCTAGATTGTCTTCTGATTGATATAATGATAAAAGGTTTTATCTATTTTGCTCGAATACACAAGAATGTGATACTTGTAATGCGTTACCAATGTTGGATAATAAAAGGTTTTATCCATCTACACAAACATTAATCAGTGACTGAATGAAAAGAAAAGCTTTGTTTATGTGTGATAAATGTTGTTCAAGGTGTTATAATGATTGCCTTGAAAGAGTTCTCAGGGAGTGTTTAAATTACTCTCAACTTTACAGGTGCAAAGCAAGCACCAGTTTGTGTGTGTGTCTGTGTGTGTGTGTGTGTGTGTGTGTGAGAGAGAGAGAGAGAGAGAGAGAGAGAGAGAGAGAGAGAGAGAAATATGATTACTATACAAGTTTTTGGGGGGGTTTGACACTGCGTTTAGTTATGTATGTTACAGACAGCATGCTATTGTCAAAAATATTGTCCTTTAGAAGGACTTCGCCAAACCTGCGTCCTTTTTTTACCCGAGACTTTCAAGTAATATTTTAGCACGAATTATTTTTGCTCACTCCAATAACATTTCATTATATCTGTGCATGATGCTGGAAAAGTTGGGTCTGAAATTTGTGTTGTGACTACTCTCAGTGTAGCTTCATGTAGTACCAAAAGACGTCAAAGCACTAGTCTCACGTGGAAGTTGCCTGTTCTTGCCAGTTCGATGTGAGGGCCTGGCTGACCAATGACAGACCTTCAGTGGCAGATCGTCGAAGCTTCATCACCACCCTGGGCTCAGCTCTCACTTCCTGTGGCCCTGACCCCAAAGAGAAGTCCAAGCTGGTCTTTGATGTGAGTTGCCTCCCCTGATGAGCTGGGACTTTCCTTTGGTTCCTATCAAGTGCCCCTTTTTGTGTTGTTCTTCTCTCTATCTCAATGTGTTTTTCTGTTCTCTGAAACCTTATTGTTTGTTTCTGGGGATTTAAAAAAAGAGAGAGTTGATTTTAGGGTTTGGATGAATGAATGGGTGGGTATATATATGTGCGCGTGCGTGTGTGCGTGTGTGTTGGTTGGTTTTTTTTGCATGTGTTTGTGGTGTGTGTGTGTGTGTGTGTGTGTGTGTGCGCGCATGAATTTATGTGTAAAGGTCCTTTTATATATTTATTTTTCTGCTCTTCTATGTGTTCTGTTTTGTTGCCATTTCAGCCAATTCAGCATCACTACATGCCATGTTTGCCTGCATTCTTTGGTTTTCTTTTGCTGTTCCAATAGCAAACTTGTTTTTTTCTCATCACATACATCTGCTTTTGTTCATCGTATGTCTCATGCTTTATCTTTTGTTGTCATTTATTTATATATTTGGTTTACCCTTCACCAGGAAAGTGAAATGTACCTTTTACAATCAGCGGTGATTGCTGATTGTTGCAAACTTTATACAGTTCTATAGGACATTTTGCCTGTATAAATTTTTTCTTTCTTTTCTGAAGCATGTATTATTTGATGATACTTTGGTCATCACCTGTTCATTCTGGATTTTTCTTTCTTTTCAGGTGTATTGTCAGCATCTGTCTGATGTTTTGAGCTCAGAATTTCCAATGAACCTCTCTGAGGTTCTCAACCTCATCTTGCAAGGCAAGCTGTTTTTGTGGTGGTCTTGCAGTCTTATGATAGCATGGCGTGGAAGGGGCAAAGTTCATTCATGAAAGGAAATAATTCAGGGAACTTGATATAGCTCAGTAGACAAAGCAGTGCTTTTATTAGTGGAAAGCTGGCCAAGTCAATCCTAGGCTA
This sequence comes from Theodoxus fluviatilis, assembly GCA_034096865.1. Lineage (NCBI taxonomy): Eukaryota > Metazoa > Mollusca > Gastropoda > Cycloneritida > Neritidae > Theodoxus > Theodoxus fluviatilis. Next base: position 14,145 of record JAWQFJ010001027.1, on the reverse strand, counting down.
GATGTCACTTGTCCTGGCCTTGTCAGCTTCCCCCTGTGGGTTCGGGGTAAGAATTGACCCACCGCGTCTCCCTACGCGATTCATAAGAGGCGAAAAACTAGGGACGCCGTTACTTGATTTGCGTTTGCTCGAAACTGTTCTAGTGACTTTCGTGCTTAAAGGCCTTACATAGCCTACAAAGGCTGATAGGCCGTAAAACACTATCCATTCATCCATCCATCCATTCATCCATCCATCCATCCATCCATCCATCCATCCATCCATCCATCCATCCATCCATCCATCCATCCATCCATCCATCCATCCATCCATCCATCCATCCATCCATCCATCCATCCATCCATCCATCCCTCCTATCATCCATCATGCATCCATCCATCCATCCATCCATCCACCCATCCATCCATCCATCCATCCATCCATCCATCCATCCATCCATCCATCCATCCATCCATCCATCCATCCTTGACAGCTCCAAGCAGAATTACTGTTTGATGTCCTTTCCCACTGTGCCAATTACATCGTTTCACATTACATACTGCATGTTACAGTATAATTATGTGGGCATGTTATATGTTGCGGCATATTTGTATGGATACATTTCATATTGCATGTTATGTTTGCACAGCATAGCTGGAGGGAAACTGTTCTAGTGACTTTTGTGCTTAAAGGCCTTACATAGCCTACAAAGGCTGATAGGCCGTAAAACACTATCCATTCATCCATCCATCCATTCATCCATCCATCCATCCATCCATCCATCCATCCATCCATCCATCCATCCATCCATCCATCCATCCATTCATCCTTGACAGCTCCAAGCAGAATTACTGTTTGATGTCCTTTCCCACTGTGCCAATTACATCGTTTCACATTACATACTGCATGTTACAGTACAATTATGTGGGCATGTTATATGTTGCGGCATATTCGTATGGATACATTTCATATTGCATGTTATGTTTGCACAGCATAGCTGCAGGGAAACATTGCACATTAGGCATTATATATTACATAATACCACATAACCACATAACTCTATGGGCATATTACATGTTGCATCATAGTTGTATGGATACTTCTCATACTGCACATTACATTTCACAGTGTAGCTGCATGGACACATGCTAAATTTTACAGAATAGCTATTCAGGTACATTGTATAATATGCAAACTATTGGAAATTCTGAGCTATGCTTATTTCTCTCGGTATTGTAAAAAGCTTGAAAATAGGAGAAAAGACAACAAACATGAGCTGCCGAAGACATATACCCACTGGTATAACATTTTGAGAAAACGGGTGTTAAGTTCAGGCAAGATGTTTAAGGCAATGCAGTGTTGTGATCGTGGGGACTATTTTGAATGTGGTATATCAACTTGGCTAACCAGCTGGGCTACTGATGGAATGCTCAGGAAACACAATGTTGTGCTATAAACAAATGGATATAGGTTCCAAAATCTATTAAAATCTCAATACTGACATACTTAACCCCTTTCACTTTATTCAGCCAACATCATGAAATGAGGCGTGGTGACGTCCATCTCATTTTGTGGTGGAGGGTCATACATGCTAAATATTACAGTGTAGCTGAATGGAGGCATGCTAAATATTACAGTGTCTCTGTAAGGACACATGCTAAATATTACAGTGTAGCTGAATGGACACATGCTAAATATTACAGTGTAGCTGTATGGACACATGCTAAATATTACAGTGTAGCTGTATGGACACATGCTAAATATTACAGTGTAGCTGTATGGACACATGCTAAATATTACAGTGTAGCTGTATGGACACATGCTAAATATTACAGAGTAGCTGTAAGGACACATGCTAAATATTACAGTGTAGCTGTATGAACACATGCTAAATATTACAGAGTAGCTGTATGGAGGCATTTCACTCTTCAGGGTCGGCTGCTGAGCAGCTCCACCCCGGGTGCTGGAAGACGCTGCTGTCCGTCTGTTTCCACCTAGTGGGTGGACAGCAGCCCACCTCTCCCACCTCCAGCCCTGATCTTCCCCCTGTCATTGATATTCGGCTGCCCACAGGGGAGGTATGGCAGTCAGTTTGGTAATGCTATCTCTTATGTGTGTGTGTGTGTGTGTGAACCCAATTATCACTTATCTTTTTCATCCAACCACCCTGCAGTAAAGGATGCAAAAGTCAGATGTATGTAATTTACTCACTGTATGGCAATGGAAATGGCTCTCCTGCATGTGTTAGCTCTAACCCTTTATGCACAAGGGTGTTGGAACTGGAGGATTCATGTTTTAATTTATATTTCCATTCCTAACTTGAAGAACCAATTGGCTTATTCAATTTGACTCTGACAAGCTGCCTTGCGTTGCATGAGGCAAGCGCCCTGGGACGCTCTGGCACAGTTTGCATCACAGGTGAGACAAAATGCAGCAGAGTGCTCAGGGATGCTCACCTTATGCGATGTGGGGGCTAGTTATATACTATCAAGATGTTTTTCTTTCTCTCAGAACAGTCAGCAATTTTTCACATGAGCAAGCAATTCCTGACTCTCTTCCTGCCTTTGTTCTACAGCTGCAGGGCCTGATAGGGAGTCTGAGTCAGTATTTCATGCAGACAAGGATGGCCACAGAACAGGCGGCACTGTTTGGACTGTACCCAGGCTGGTGGCGATACTCGGGGCTGGCAGGCCAACTGCTAGCATCTCTCCTTCAGTGCCTGGCCACCAAGCTGGCTCCCAACCTGCAGGACATGAATCCCACCCAAGGTTTGCCTAGCTTCCTCTTCTTTCTTCCTCCCACTGTGGTCATCAGTGTGATTTGAAGTGAATATTGGAGCTCGCCCTCTGCTTATTCATTCTTTCGCAAATGGCTTCTTGCAGGTTTTCAAATTTTAACCTCCATGTTCTTTTTGCTTGTATCCTGTACTATTGACTTCCTCAGGCTCTGCGTGGTCTTTGGAAGTCTTTTTTCTTTCCAATTTGCATATTGCCACCGTCCAAAGGTTACTGTATATCTGCAAGTCATATTATCTACATGTATAAAGCTCAGTGTGTGTGTGTGTGTGTGTGTGTGTGTGTGTGTGTGTGTGTGCGTGCGTGCATGCGCGCATGTGTATTACATTCATTTGCATTCCTGCACCACTTAAACTGCTGGATTCAAACTTGACACAATTAATCTGGGTCAGTGGGTGCCATAAGGAAGACTACAGCTGCCTTTGTGATAGTGACATCAGGGGCCAGTTTTGTGCAATCTTTTTTTTTAGACCATTCGGTTGATGCTGGTCCTTGCTCGAGAGGAGCTTGGCCTGCAGGAATGGTCACACTGGGTAGAGAGGAGCTTGGCCTGCAGGAATGGTCACACTGGGTAGAGAGGAGCTTGGCCTGCAGGAATGGTCACACGGGGTAGAGAGGAGCTTGGCCTGCAGGAATGGTCACACGGGGTAGAGAGGAGCTTGGCCTGCAGGAATGGTCACACGGGGTAGAGAGGAGCTTGGCCTGCAGGAATGGTCACACGGGGTAGAGAGGAGCTTGGCCTGCAGGAATGGTCACACGGGGTAGAGAGGAGCTTGGCCTGCAGGAATGGTCACACGGGGTAGAGAGGAGCTTGGCCTGCAGGAATGGTCACACGGGGTAGAGAGGAGCTTGGCCTGCAGGAATGGTCACACGGGGTAGAGAGGAGCTTGGCCTGCAGGAATGGTCACACGGGGTAGAGAGGAGCTTGGCCTGCAGGAATGGTCACACGGGGTAGAGAGGAGCTTGGCCTGCAGGAATGGTCACACGGGGTAGAGAGGAGCTTGGCCTGCAGGAATGGTCACACGGGGTAGAGAGGAGCTTGGCCTGCAGGAATGGTCACACGGGGTAGAGAGGAGCTTGGCCTGCAGGAATGGTCACACGGGTAGAGAGGAGCTTGGCCTGCAGGAATGGTCACACGGGGTAGAGAGGAGCTTGGCCTGCAGGAATGGTCACACGGGGTAGAGAGGAGCTTGGCCTGCAGGAATGGTCACACGGGGTAGAGAGGAGCTTGGCCTGCAGGAATGGTCACACGGGGTAGAGAGGAGCTTGGCCTGCAGGAATGGTCACACGGGGTAGAGAGGAGCTTGGCCTGCAGGAATGGTCACACGGGGTAGAGAGGAGCTTGGCCTGCAGGAATGGTCACACGGGGTA